>JAJOZX010004612.1:0-52500 GCA_023014485.1 Bathynomus jamesi | reverse complement strand
AACAGTTGGTAGAAGCTAGAATGTCGGAAAGGTTTATAGGTTTATTACCGTCTGGAAGGCAGGGTATGTATAAACTTCCACAGTTTAGGTTTCAATGCAGGTTTATCCCATATATGTCTGAGACAGGAACAAACTGAGAAAGAGGGGGAAGGAAGAGACAGCACTAGTAAAAGGTTGAAATGTCACACCTCAAACAGGCAGAACTTGTTCAAAAAAGATTTTAAAAAAATATATCTCGTTTGAAGAGATTGTTGGTGAAGGGGGTCAATGTAAAAATGACCTTTGGGGTAATATTCGTTTAGCACATTTCGGTGTTTTTCGATTAAAACATTTTTCTGGTCAATTTTTAGTCGTTTTGCACGAATCTGACATCCGTTGGACAAAAAAGACATTAGTGGGTGCTATAAAGGATCTTTTCCTTTATAGCACCCCGAATGTCTTCTTTTCAGTTAGTAACAATTTTGAAGGTTGAGTGCCCGATTAGGTCAACTGTACGCCCTTGACGATTGGTTAAGTGGTGATATTTTCGTTAGTTTTAACGAAAATATCACGACTTAACCTAACCAATTGTCAAGAGCGTAAACAATGGGGGGTGCTATAAAGAAAAAGATCCAAATGTCCTTTTCCTATGGATTTTGAGTGTGGAGAGAGTCAATGTACATATGAGTTTGAATGATTGTTTTTCTATGGACTGCTAGGATATACTCGCATTGGTAAGATATATTTTTTAAATCGCGTTAGATTTTTTAAATCCCTTTCGAATCCCTTTCGTTTTTCTGCATCTACCTGAAGAGGATGCCAGTGGGCATCGAAACTGTTGTGGAAATAAACTGTCTATTAGAGTGTGTTTTAATTATCATATTTTGACCTTCACGTAGAAAAAAGTGAAGTTTTTTGCATTTATGAGGCTTCCTCTTTTATTTCCCGCATAAACTTTAAAACTAATTCCGTAAACCAATTACAGCATATACAGCTTTGGCCAAAAGTTTTGCATCACCCTACAACATTATAAGTTTGGTTAATAAAGCCAAATGAAACCCGCATGCTGCTTTTGAGTAATGCTCCCTTATTGATGCAGTGAACTTCATACCACTTTGTAGTTTAAATATTTTTACCATGAAGCTACAAAGAAATTAAAATGTATGATATTAAATCTATTTTAGCGAATGATAATTGAACAGATCTTTCGGAGGACGTTCACAACTCAACCTAAATCATTATCATTATCATTACTCAGTAATGTTATAGGTAATTTCAGTTAATATCTTATTCCAAGAAATCTTAAGGTATTTCACCTCTTTTTGGCGATAGTTGAAAAAAGTTTTTAATTTCGTGTTGGTACGAGTACAAACGATACAACGATATTGCCACATCGCTGTCCTGGAATATTTGCTCAAGATGTCAGTTTCTGCAAGACTGATTCTTCTTTGAAAGAAGATAATTTTTATTCTTTCGTTTAATATATGAAACAATTTAAAATTATTAAGTTTATAGTTTTGATTTGAAGCATATAAAATTTATAATAAAATTCTCTTATATTTATGCGTGTGTGTGTGTGTGTGTGTGCGAAGTTTGAAATGTACGGAAATTTGCGCAATCATGCGGAATGCTGAGTTTGGTTGCGTAAACAGTATTTGCAATAAGATATTAGGAAGAGATTTTTATGTAATTATTTTAGTTTCAAGCTACATAAATGAGATCAAACTGTTGACGTTAACAATGATTTACAATTAACCAATCAAGAGGGAAACGAGATAAAATTGTATTAAAATCTAAATATGTTATGCACATATGGTAATCTTAAGAAATATACAGAAATCCATTCGAGCAAAATTGCGTATACAGAGTTTATACAATTCAGAAGAATACACTGCAATTTTGAATATTTGACCCAAAGTTATTTCTTTTCTAAAACTTTGCAAATTTGTTGCCTGAAAAGATTTTCAGTTTCTATTAGCGAATATTTTATTTATAACCAAATTCTTTGAAAGATACGGCGCCTCTCAGACATTGTTTGTTATGTATTTTTGTCCACTCGTTCAAAGAACCAATTGTCGTAAGTTCATAGAGCAAACAATGATTTCCACTTTTATGCAGTATAATATGATAGATATCACATTAATCAAACACGTTATATATATATATATATATATATATATATATGATGAATAAAACCACGAAGGAAAGGAAACACAAAATGGTGCTCAAGCGCTTTCGTCTAATGACATCCTCAGGAACACTGAAGTACATAAAAGGTTAAGCCTATATATAGGTTACAGAAAGAAAAAAGAAAAAATAAATAACATACATACACACACACACACATAAATATATATATATATATTTTATACATACATATCTATATATACAAATACATACATACATACATACATATATATACAATAAACAGAGAAGTAAAATAAAAAATTAAAATTAAAACCTTAAAGGATTACCAGTGAGGCGTACAGATTTGTAAGAAAAAATATCGATTTTTAGCACAAGATCAAATGGATTATAAAATACAAATACAAATTTATACTGGAACTCTGCCCGGGTTTTAACACACTGCTGCCTATGGTCAGGTTTCGATATATATAAAAAAAAAAAAAATGCAAATTAAAAGTTAATCGATTTTTAGCACAAGATCAAATGGATTATAAAAATACAAATTTATACTGGAACTCTGCCCGGGTTTTAACACACTGCTGCCTATGGTCAGGTTTCGATATATATAAAAATAAAATGCAAATTAAAAGTTAATAAAGTAGAAGACAAGTTTACCAAAGATTTAATGTTTTACCCTTCTTATCTAAATCTGTTTTAAAGGAATTCAAAATAACAGGATCGAGTTGAAAAAGACCTTTGCTTATGTTGAAGTTATTTGAAAGTTGGATAATGGCAGACTCAAGAATATTTCTATTAACAATGTTGCTTGAATGGAATAAAACTGAAGCATTATTCCAATCAATACAGTGGGCTACTCTGACAAATGGACAAAAAGGGCACTGGACAACTGTCCTGTTCTAACGGAATATTGATGCTGTTTTATACGTGTGTGCAAATCCTTTCCCGTCTGACCTATGTAAAAGGAATCACATTGTTTACAACCAATTTTATAGATAATGCCTGAATTATTGGTAGGGCTATTTTTTACTATGATATTTTTCACAATATTGTTATATGAAATACTACATTAATATCCAAAAGTTTAAGTACATTAGCAATGCTTAAAAGCCCGGGAAAAATGGAAGTACTAAAATATTTTTGACAAAGTACGAGTGTTAATATTGACACGATAGAAAGTTCGTTTTGCCTTGTTGAGACAAGATTCCATAAACGCAGATGGATAACACAAATCACTTCCAATACTGTTGATTTTTTCCAATTCGGCATCGATGTATTCCGGACTGGCGATCCTAAGGGCGCGGAGAAACATTGATGAAAATATGGCCTTGAAATAGTGGCTTGAAACGCCTTCTCAAAGATCATAAGGACTTAATTCCGCTTTTCATGTCCACTTCACCTGCTCTGCCCTACCTTTACGGTCTTATTAAAACCCACAAACATGGTAACCCTATGCGCCCTATTATTAGCTCGGTGGGCTCTATTACTTATAAACTCTCCAAATGGCTTGTCAAAGTCTTGTCCCCCATTCTCGGAGCTATCTCTGATTCACATGTAAAAAATTCCATGGATCTTACGGAAAAATTGAATAATGCACGTACTGAAACTAACGATAAATTGATCAGTTTTGATGTTTGTTCATGTTTACAAAAGTGCCGATTGACGATATGCTTGACTTTCTCTCCCAAGAATTACATAAGTATGACCTGCCACTACCTTCACACATTGTTTTGGAACTCATTAAGCTTTGCATCAAAGACTGTAAATTCACTTTCAATAACGAGTATTATCAACAAGTTTTTGGGATGGCTATGGGCAACCCCTTATCGCCCCTTCTCTCCAATATTTATATGGAGTTTTTCGAAATTACCTATATTCCGAGAATCCTGGGGGTTGGCATCCCTTGGTTGCGGTACGTCGACGATATTTTGTGTATCTGGCCCATGAATCGTGACCTGGATAGCTTCCTCCTTCAGTTAAATGATCAAGTCCCCTCCATTAAGTTCACTTTAGAAGTTGAGCAAGACAATTCAATCCCATTTTGGATGTGCGTGTACATAGGGAAAGCCCAGGTTTTAAGTTTAGTATCTATCGGAAAACGACAAACAATTTGTCCTACGTACACTTTTACTCGGGACATGATACCCCCACTAAGAAGGCCATATTTTCATCAATGTTTCTCCGCGCCCTTAGGATCGCCAGTCCGGAATACATCGATGCCGAATTGGAAAAAATCAACGGTATTGGAAGTGATTTGTGTTATCCATCTGCGTTTATGGAATCTTGTCTCAACAAGGCAAAACGAACTTTCTATCGTGTCAATATTAACACTCGTACTTTGTCAAAAAATATTTTAGTACTTCCATTTTTCCCGGGCTTTTTAAGCATTGCTAATGTACTTAAACTTTTGGATATTAATGTAGTATTTTCATATAACAATATTGTGAAAAATATCAGTAAAAAATAGCCCTACCAATAATTCAGGCATTATCTATAAAATTGGTTGTAAACAATGTGATTCCTTTTACATAGGTCAGACGGGAAAGGATTTGCACACACGTATAAAACAGCATCAATATTCCGTTAGAACAGGACAGTTGTCCAGTGCCCTTTTTGTCCATTTGTCAGAGTTAGCCCACTGTATTGATTGGAATAATGCTTCAGTTTTATTCCATTCAAGCAACATTGTTAATAGAAAATTCTTGAGTCTGCCATTATCCAACTTTCAAATAACTTCAACATAAGCAAGGTCTTTTTCAACTCGATCCTGTTATTTGAATTCCTTTAAAACAGATTTAGATAAGAAGGGTAAAACATTAAATCTTTGGTAAACTTGTCTTCTACTTTATTAACTTTTAATTTGCATTTTATTTTTATATATATCGAAACCTGACCATAGGCAGCAGTGTGTTAAAACCCGGGCAGAGTTCCAGTATAAATTTGTATTTTTATAATCCATTTGATCTTGTGCTAAAAATCGATTAACTTTTAATTTGCATTTTATTTTTTTTTATATATATCGAAACCTGACCATAGGCAGCAGTGTGTTAAAACCCGGGCAGAGTTCCAGTATAAATTTGTATTTGTATTTTTATAATCCATTTGATCTTGTGCTAAAAATCGATATTTTTTCTTACAAATCTGTACGCCTCACTGGTAATCCTTTAAGGTTTTATTTTAATTTTTTATTTTTACTTCTCTGTTTATTGTATATATATGTATGTATGTATGTATGTATGTATTTGTATATATAGATATGTATGTGTATATATATATATATATATATATGTGTGTGTGTTATGTATGTTATTTATTTTTCTTTTTTTCTTTCTGTAACCTATATATAGGCTTAACCTTTTTATGTACTTCAGTGTTCCTGAGGATGTCATTAGACGAAAGCGCTTGAGCACCATTTTGTGTTTCCTTTCCTTCGTGGTTTTATTCATCATAAATATTTTTCACGTGTTACTTTCGTGAAATAATTTTTCATATATAATATATAGGTGTGTCCCAAACTCATAGGGGGCCAAATGTTTTTTCGGGATACAAATCCGCTCGTGTTGCGCTCTTTTGATGTTTCCCATTAGAAGTCTTCCTGTAAAATTTCAGAGAGATCGAAGGAAATTTAAAGGTCCCGAAACTTGAGCACTTTATTTCTCCTCTTAAACTGAAAGGCAAATTAACTGAAATATTTCTCTCAAAAGTTCCATCATAAAGATGATTATACAAAATAAACATGTATTTTAATCTTAACACACAAACAAACAATTTCAAAGCATCACATTTATGCATTTTAACTAAACACGTGTTTCATGAGATCCGTTTTTGTTCCCTTCCGGCTCACATTCCGTCGGTGTGAGTGGTCAGTTCGAAGGAGGAACTGGAGGTCTTCTTCATCACGGCCAGAGGTTTGCTTGTGTATTTCTCAATGAGGGCGATGCCTCGCTCTGCTGCATCATTGACCACCATCAGTTCTGCAGCTCGGCTCTTTGCCAGACGGTAGTTTTCGTCAGTAGGCCATGTTTCGGGTCTTTGGTGAGGAACGTGGGCTCAACTTGGAGAAACTGGAAGAGTGTGGTGGATCGACTCGTCACCACGGACTTAAACGGCCATCCACTTGCAGTCCTTGCCTTGGACCCGTTTGAGTCCTTTCCCAGGGCGCTTTTTCAGGTTAGCCGTCATGTTACGCTTTTCATGTCGTCAACTCTGTCATCAAACAGTGCAAGACAGATAGATTACGTCTCCGAGATATACCACAGATGACGGAGCACAGCCCGGTAAGCTGTGTTTCCAACGTCCTTGTCAGGGTAACCTACAAGAAGATTGCACAGCCTAACGTCATTTTTGGGAGATTTGATGGCGATGGGAGCCTCGTGCCAGTGACGCACGTATACAAGGCTCAGAACAGAAAGGCCCTCGCGATCCCAAGTTGCTGCCAGGTCAAGATCACTCAGACTTTCTTTTAGTCTGTCATGTTTGGGAGCTTTCGAAGGTTTAAGTCCACAAGTGACGCTTCGTTTCCACTGTCAGCTGACGATGTGCTAGAACTGCTGTCGGTAGCCTCTCTGTGACTCCTACAGCTAGAGCTCTCCGTTTGACGCCGGGTGCCACTCAAGAGCTCTTCCCTTTCCTGTCTTTCATTGTGGCTGCATTATATTTCTATCTTCACCTCCCATGTACACTCGTATGTCGATCTGCCCTTTGGGAAATGAGGAATTCCTTGTCTTCAAGAGGGATATCTCCCCGATCCAGAACGGTCTGAGCGGGCGACATCAAAAATATCCTCCATATCAGCCAAGAATACATCCCGCTGCATATTGTAAGTCATTCCAGTCTGTTCTTGTTTTTATGCAAATTTCAATACCTCTGAACCAAAGCTTTCAGTTTAGTCGAGGCATGAACGGAGGTTGTTGCCAGATTCGAGTTGGCTCTAGCCCAGATTTCTAATACAGCCGGTATTACAGCCTTGACACTGTTGGAATCTTTCTTTTGGTCGCGGTGATGGTAGAAGAAAAGAAGCAACACGTCCATATTACTGGTAATCGAGATTTAGCCAGCTCTGCTATCGGAGACCTCTCAAGAAGCCACAACTTGATGTTTGATCTTGTCAACGCCTAATGATCAATTCTGAAAACAAAACAAAGTCATCAAACGTCGGGACCTCTAAATATCATCTGATCGAGTTGAAAATCACACAGCCAATGCTTTAGACCAAACCACATCCGGGCATGACACGAGTGGTCAGGTCGTGTTAAGAAAGAAAATTGGGACACCCTAATATATATATATATATATATATATATATGATACATACAGACCGTGCATGGAACAAGGAACTCTTCTAGGGAAGTTAAATCCACTATAGTCCGAATAAGTAATGGTAAATGACAAACACTATAGTTTTTCTTTTCATGATGTTAGCCCGACGTGGGCAACGGGTCACTCGCAAAGAGGTCCCAAAAATATAGCTTCCCTCACCAGCTATCTGCAAAGCAGATAGGATCCAGCTTTGGGACAGGATCTAGGGTTTAAAGCAGCCTAGCCCACTATATTTAGAACCTCAATATAAGCAAAAGACTCGTTGCATTCACGTCGGATTAAATTCATAGTGTTTTCATTTTGCCATTACTATAGTGGATTTAATTTTCCCAGAAGAGTTCCTTGTTCATGCACGGTCTGTGCGTGTGTGTGTGTGTGTATATATATATATATATATATATATATATAAATCTTCTTTGAAGAGAGGCTACAAAGAGAGAATATAGCTGATTTTGACTTTGAGCAGAGGATATTGCGCGAACTATAGGACAAATGAAATCACATTCAGCTGCAGTTCCGGACAAATGAGACTCCTCGATGATAAAAAACTGTAAGAATGAAATAGCTACAGTACATTCCTGTATTGGATATGGAGAAGATCTCTGGACACAGGAGAAATAACAGCATCCTGAAGAGAGCAAACATTATCCCTATATATAAACTAATAGAACATTATAACACTATAATTGACACACTTGAAAACAATGAGAACTATGGTAAAGCATTCGAGAATTATGATCATTGTATAACAACACATAAAATAAAATATATGGAAATATTGGGTAAAGTAGGAAAATGGTTCTTTAACTTCCTCCTATTCATTATTATCATTCTAACATAGACAACGAAATAACCAATAATAGTACAGTAACATCCTTTGCTGACGATACAAAAATCAGCAGAAAAATTAAAAACGCAGAAGATATAGAAACCTTACAAACAGACACAAAGAGAATACACAGATGATGAGAAGAAAACAGCATGAAATTTAACACCAAAAATTTTTAACTCTTAAAATATGAGAAAAATGAGGAGCTAAAATAGAATATTATGGACCCAAATAAACAGGAAATGCAAAAAACCCAGAGGCAAAAGATTTAGGGGTTATAATGACCGGCGATGCGAGATCTGAGACACAAAATCCGATAGCAAATAACAAGACAAAAATAATTACAGGACACATACTGACAACATTTCAAAGAAAGGACGAGGCAGTAATGATTTCCTTGCTGAAAACACTGATCATACAAAAGCTGGAACATTTCTCCGTCTTAGCGTCCCCATATAAAAAAGAAGAAATTAATAAACTAGAAGAAATTCAAAAAAATTTCACAGCCAAGAACAATGAATGTAAAGAACTCGGTTAATGGGAAAAGACTACGTACATTAAATCTATATTTGCTGGAAAGAAGAAGAGAGAAAGAAGAAGAAAGAATTGTATACCAAATTATACGCTTGCAGAATAATAGAAAAAGTAGTGCCTAACCTCAAACTGAACCCCACAACCACCCAGACAACACTGGAAAATAGGGAAGGTCAAATCTGTAGTGTTCCCAAACTAAAGGCCAGATCTACAGAAGCTAAGGCTAACAAAGACCCTAAGATCCACTCTAAGGTTAGCCCGAGAGAAAGAAGAAAGTAAGGGGTTAAAAGAAGAGAATAAGGGGTTACGTAAGTAGCAAAACCTATCACTCGTGGGTTAAAATTCATTCAGAAAGAGAGAAAGAAAGACACCATCACCATCCGCCGGCCACTGCCGACAAGTCGGAAAAATAGTCGAAGAGAATACTTCCAGCTGTTGCAGACCAGTCCTCCACTCCATAGGGAGGTAGAGGATGCAGCCCACTCTGCCGGAAAGGGGTGAAAGATGAAAAGAAGTAAAATAAGAACGTATTACACACCATGCAACACATTCTTAACTCAAATACTATCATACCATGCAAACTACAGACATGCAATGAAGAGAGTTACAGACATGCAAATAAGGGGAGAGAGAGGGAAAAAAGTAGGAAGAATAACAAAAAGTGGGTTAGTTTACGCTACGAGCTACATCTAAGTTCGTGTTAGTCTAATTTTTATTTTGTATTTTTTTTTGCTGGCATCACACGCTGGCATGTCACAAGCTGGCATTATCGTCAACAGACTCATCCTCGATCACCACCCCCAGAGCTCCTGTTGCTAATGGTTTTATTATATTAAACAACGTTAATAATTCTAACGAGGGAGAGGGAAAAGGGGGCGGCTCAGAAGGAAAAGGGGGCTGCTCAGAGGGAAAAGGGGGCGGCTCAGAGGGAAAAGGGAAGGGACATCTTCAATTCTGAAGGAAATTAGCTTTGTCGGAGGGTCGAAACTATTTAACCAATGACCCAAAGACGTCAGAAGTATCACCGCTGTCAAAATTGAAGTCTTTAAAAGAAAAGCCCAGGATAGCAGCTTTATCTTGCACAAAATGGAACAGTCAGTTCCATTGCATGGTTCCGACGCACGGAACATCTGCAAGTTTGTAGGGTATTGCATCATGCGTCAACCTATCACCGTCATCCTACAGAACGCATCTGAAACGATGAAAACTGTATTTTTGAGTGGGCAAGGGCAATTGCATTATATTATACATCATGAAAAATAATTTACTTTAGTACACCAGTTATGTGGCAGTTCAGTATTTCTATTGTTACTTGACCATTTGGTCTCAAATACCTATGGTCATTCTTAGGAAAAGAACGTTTACATTCTGAAGAATCTGATAATTAATAATTAATCCAACCACTATAGTCGTCATTTCAGAAAGTAGAAATTAATTCTCTTTTGTTGAAAGCCTTACATTAAAATGGTTCATTGACAGACTTCTTGAATTTTGATAGTCACAGGTTTAATTCTTGAACCTATGACGATAATCAACATTTAAATTTCAGTTAGCTTTGGTTAGGGATGTCATTATAGTAGCTACACAACTATTGCGATGGTTAAATTAGCAAATTGTCTAGAACAAAACGCGATAACGCCTCAGACAACTAGAAAACGATGGATCACAAAAGCAATAAATGAGTTATGCAGTTTGCCAGAAATGAACACACACACACACACACACACACACACACCACACACACACACACGTTATATTATCTCCTTCCAGTTCCAGTTTACAAAGAACGCTTTATTTCATTTAAATCAGACAACACCAGAAGCTGTAAAATTCAAAGTCAAGTTCATAGCCACAACCCATGCAAACAAAGGGTTTATTTAATTTCATATAATTGACGTACTTTGTGTACCTAAATACGTTCCTAAAACGGGCGCACAAAGGGTTTAGATTATTTTAATAATAATATTATTCATTTAGTATTTCCTTTCAAACGGAAGTCACACGCTAAGTGACCTAAGCACTTCGAGTTGGTGAATCCCTTCTACCAAGCGGAAGTCACGCGGTAATGACGTCACCATCTCGTGCGAATGATGTAGGACACTTCCGGTTTTTTTAATATAAAAGAAGGCGCCTCACGCCCAAAAAATTCAGATTCCGATAAATCAGATTCCGATAAGCCAGATTTCTGCACGCGGCGGAGACGCGGATCTCCGGATCGGGGCAGCGAAGGTCCAAATCCGTATAGAGAGATTAACTCAGATTCCGACACCGAACGATTAATTTCGAAACGCCGAGTTGCGGCAGCAAGGCCCAATTCGTGAGGAGAAGCGAGCAGACAACATTAGATTAAGCAATGTCAAATTAGCCCTGCGTTGAGAGATGGCCAGAATCGCAATAAGAAGTTTTGAGACAAAATCTAACTGATCAGTAAAGTAACTTTGATTTGAATTCGAACCAATAACGACTTGATAATAGATTAATTTTATTTCAACTATTAAGGCACTCTGATTCGAGTAAATTAAACCAATACTTTGCCAGACATTTTCTTGTCCCCACGATCCCGTAAACCGCACTCATATAAAAGTGCCTGAGGAAGTAAGAATTGATACGAAGTCTTCAGGTCATCATCATCATCATTGAAAGTACTTTTCTGTTACACGGGAACGAACCCAAAAGAAGAGTGTAACACATATATATATATATATATATATATATATATATATATATATATATATATATATATATATATATATATATATAATTCCAGATAAGCAAGGAGTACTTGGCTATGTGAGATAGAGAGCACAAAAAAACAGTGCTCTACTTCACCAGGCCAACTCAAGAGGAGGGGCAACAAGCCTGACCTTCGTGAAATGAGGAATCTGAAAGGAAACGAAAGGTGTATTATACAGTGTGTCCGTAAAGTCATGGTGGGATTTTAAATAGCTATATTATTGCAACGAAACATGATAATGAGATGAAAAAAAGGCAAATTGAAGAACAACTCTAAAAGAATAACTTTATTTAACGTAGTTCGATATGGGCTCCTCTGATAGCCCTGCAGACATCTAGGCGGTGATTCAATTCCAGCCACACACGCCCAAGAACATCAGGAGTGACGGATGCGATAGCTTCCGTGATTCGCTCGTGCAAGTGATGAATATCCCTAATGGGTACACTGTACAAGCTTTGCTTGACGTAACCCCACAAATAAAAGTCCAAAGGTGTCAGGTCCGGAGAGCGTGGAGGCCATGGCTTCCATCCTCCTCTTCCTATCCATCTCTGTTGAAATTTTTCATTAAGGAATTCTCGAACAACGTTGGCATAGTGCGGAGGAGCACCATCTTGCTGAAAGATGACATTATTGTCAATAAATTGGGGTACTGCAAAATGTTCCAACATAGCGAGGTAGTTGTGTGACGTCACAGTGGGTTCCGCGAATAAAAATGGGCCAATCACTCGATCTCGTGCTAGAGCACACCACACATTAACTTTCGGGCTATTACGCTCATGTTCAACATAGGCATGTGGACAGCCTAGACTAACTACGAGATAAAGGTTAAGCTTAGCCTAGACTAACTACAAGATACAACTTTGAGAGTTGTTCTTAAATTTGGCATTGTTTCATCTCATTATCATGTTTCGTTGCAATAATATAGCTATTTAAAATCCCACCATGACTTTACGGACACACTGTATATATACAGTTATATATATATATATATATATATATATATATATATATATATATATATATATATATATATATATATATATATATATATCAGGGGTATATATATATATATATATATATATATATATATATATATATATATATTTATATCAGTTCCATTTTCGATTTCAGTTTTTTCAAAAACAAAATATCAATTTCGATTTCGATTTCAGTTTTTTTGCTTTCACTCATATCGACATTTTCTTAGTTGGAGTAAACTCCAATATTTAATATTCATATTTTTGAGTTATATATTCCTTATGAAGCCTTTTATTATTTTGATTCGTATCACATTGTAAGGTACAGTTGTCATTCTTCGTCAGTAAGATTAATCTTTTGCTTTCGAAAGCTTCAGATGAACTAATACTTAAAAATTAAGTTGCATGCTTAAAATCACACGGTTTCTCTGATATTTTCTTTTACTTTTGTGCTGATCTACTCCTCATCTTGGTGTGACTTTTCCCCCTTTACCCGTGATATCTATCCACCTATATGAAGAAGGAGGCGAATATATTATAAAGATAGAACCATAAAGAAAAAGCTGATAAGTTGCCTTTCTACGAGTATATCTATATATCTTCAGAGATAGTCTTACGGGCTTAAGGGATGAGACGAAGTGTGTCTATAAATCAAAAACATTTCTATCACGTCTCAATACCCGAATGTTTTTTTTTTTTTGCTGCAAAAGTTGTTTGGTGTTAGTAAATTTGAATTAAAAATATCTTACCTTCTTTACAAACTCTTTAATTTATAAAACAACCAAAAATATCGATTTCGTTTTCAATTTTCAGTTTAGTTTATTTCAATTTCAGTTTCGATTGTCGTTTTTTCCATTTTTAGATAAAAAAATTCAATTTTATCAGTTTATCAATTCCAATTCATATAGATTCCCTATCCCTGATATACTGTATATATATATATATTATATATATATATATATATATATATATCGTAAAGAACGACGCTTGTATAGAAGAACATTCCGCGCAAGATGAGGAGGGAGAACGAACAAATGAAAAAATGAGGTAACCACCCGGGATCTTCCGATTGCCGGTCAGATATGATAACCACTACACCATGGTCCTCACTCGATCAGAAGTCGTAATTCTCCTACATACGCGGGTTCCCGGGTTCGATTCCGGGTGGTTACCTCATTTTTTCATTTGTTCGTTCTCCCTCCTCATCTTGCGCGGAATGTTCTTCTATACAAGCGTCGTTCTTTACGTTAATTATACTGCGTGTTCTTTGCAGTTGAAATGTATATATATATATATATATATATATATATATATATATATATATATATATATATATATTATATATGTGTGTATATATATATATATATATATATATATATATATCTTAAATTTTATTGAAAGCAAGGTACTTTTCCGTTATCTGCCCCCCCCCTACATTATTGAATGCCCGGTTAGGTCAACTGTACGTTCTTGACGATTGGTTAAGTCGTGATATTTTCGTTAAAACTAACGAAAATATCACGACTTAACCTAACCAATCGTCAAAGGCGTACAGTTCACCTAACCGGGCATTCAATAATGCAGGGGGCAGGTTTTGGAAAAGTACCGAAAGTGACCTAAACAAAATTGTGTTCACTTTTCTCCTTCAATCACTCATAAATTTCACCAAATGCGTCTCTTTTATACTTTTCATCACTGATTTAACCCTTTCATACCTGATTTTCGTTTACTTTTCATGCCACAAAAAAACACTTGTGTTGTATCTCCAGAATGACTAAAATCTCATAAAATTTGATGGTCTCATTTGCGCCCATACGGCATGAAAGGGTTAAATATTTCGGTGTCATCAGACCAACGTTCTTCATATAATGAATTTAAACCTATAGTAATAAAATTCATTAAATTTACAGTGTCCAATGCAAGATAGAAATAGATGTTATATTGAGAAATCTTAATTACGAAAATTGTAATATGCATAGGACCTATATATCTACATCTAAAAAGTATCAAATTGTCACATACATCTTTCCGGTTACTTGCAAACCCCAAACCTTTATAATTTTTTTATTTTACGTCGCTGTCAGTTCTATTCATTACCCGGAAATCTTAGTCGTACAAACGTCCTGAGCATGCCTTATTTCTTTCATATATCAAGCCGAGTTTTCATTTCCACACCTAACAGACAATTAAATACACAAGAATAAAGTTAAAAAAAAAGTTGTCGTGAAAGTGTTGTCATAGCAACCGTAGCGACGGGGATCCGTATACAAACGCGTCTTTGTACGTCTTAAAATTTTGTAATTATTACCATTAAGATACGTACATGAGCTCCATTTCTTCTTTTTCTTTTATTTTCGTTCTGTTTTGTATCATTCTTCTATTATTTGGTCTCATTTATCTCTTTAATTTCTGTTTTCTTTTTTTAGTACAGTTTCATTACGTTGAATGTGTTCAGCCATTCAGACGTATTACTTATATTTTTGCACCCATGTGTAAGTAGATGAGAATTTATTTAATTAAAATTTTTGTACTCGTAAATCTTGTCATTAAAAAGTAATTAAAATAACTGCAGTTAGATTTTTGCGTCATAAATCTTTTTTTTTTAATGTAAAAGTAAATTTTACGTTATGCATAATACAACGAAAGGATACAGAGGAATGGAGAAATCAATATACATACATACAAAATTAACTACAAATATTGTTCTATATGTGTATATTAGCGTAGTAGTAGTAGTAGTAGTAGTAGTAGTAGTAGTGATGGTGTCATAGAGATAAACATTGGGGTTAAGGCATTACTGTATGAAATTAAAAAAGAAATGGTAGGTACCGGTAGCTTGGCGGGTAACATCAGTTCTCTATCAACGAAGAGAAGACAATGAGTTTAGGGGTTCGATTACTGATGGTGTTAGTTAATAACAATCCAAGAGTTATTGCAAATACTCAGCTATGTGTCTGGCCTGAGAGCTGTACTAGTTTCTGGCCCTCTTGATTGATTATATTAGGCCCATACGTAAATCCCAATTTTAATCTAATCAGACTTATCACTATATTGAATGAGTACCAAAATATCATTTCTCCAGATTATAAAAGTGGTTTTCTTGCATTGGAACCTTTTAAACTGTCCACTAAAAAGAGGATAACAATTGCTGAATACTCGACCGCTTCTTTCGGAAGCACTAAAAACAAGTATCTACGCATAACATCTTAATTTATTACTCAATGAAGGAAAATTCTCTATAGCGTTAGGTTAAGTTACGAGTAGAATCGCAAATAAAAATACTTGGTTGTACAGTAAACCAATCACTTGACTGACTAACTAGTTATCGACCAATCCACATCAGCAATCCAACCTTGTTATGTTTGTAACAACCATTAAAAAAAAAGTGTGCTTTCTGGAATCATTGCATGGTTGAACTGAATTCGTCAGCAAATCGCTAACAATACGTTTGGTTGCAACCAACCATTTTTCTAAGTGAACAACCATAATATTAACGGCGCATAAATCGGGTTTGACTCTAATTGCCAGTCTGCCCTCATCTCTCACGGACTCTCTTCTGGAAATGATCCCTTAGATCTTTGAAAGATGATGTGTGAATAAGCACTGTGCCAAGACTATTCGATATTAGGGATAGGTTTTAGAGAGGATGAAAAAAGTTTATTGCCTTTGAATTGTGTTTGACTTCTTTGAAAGAAGCTCCTCAGCGAATGGAGGAGAACCGCTATTAAAAAATTTAGAATGTTTAATAATATATTTTTTTAAAGCGGTTACCTTCCAGTCGCTAAGGAGCCTCTTTCAAAGAAGTCACATTCTAATATATTTAAAACCAATATACATAAAATTTAGTCCATTACCAGCACAATGAACACTTCAGAACCACAAAAATTATATATATATATATATATATATATATATATATATATCGGGTGATTTTTAAACCTTTAACCCTTTTAAAGGTTTATATTTTTATTAACTGAAATAAAAGCATAAAATTTTCACTGTATCTTCTCAACACATGGGGAATTAGTCCCCAAGTGCAACATGCTCTATGTGATGTCCTCTCAGATCATTAACTCTTTGCACCCGAACAACAAAATTTTGCAGTACTCTGGACAGAGTATCTGTTGAAATCTGAGAAATTTCTTGGTCAACTGATGCGTTCAATTTTTCTATTGTTTGTGAAGTCTGTTTAAACACTCTTTCTTTTAAATAATCTTACAGATAGAAGTCACAGAGGTTTAGATATGATGCTGGTGGCCATGATATTCCTTTATCATAAACCGCACGAAATCTGTCGGACAGGACTCTTCCATCAAAAGTATCATGAGCTGAGAGGACATCGCATAGAGCGTGTGATGTCCTTTTTTCCTGTAAAAACTTTGCATTTCATGACAGGCGAGAATGAAGTTTCTCGCAATACTTTTCTGAAAAATCAGTATCACGAAGCGAGTTCTCGCTTGAATCAATCCTTAATTCTGGAGCGTCTTTTCGAGAAAAGCATTTAGATTTTCAATCTTTGTCAAATTTAGGTGGAATAATACTGAACTCGCGGTCGCTTAGGAGTTCCCCTTTTCCCTTTGGATCACTTGCCTAATATCCATTATTGTTTTTTAAGGATCGGATATTTCCAATGCAGTTCGTCTCCCGTTTTGCAAAAGTGTAAAAAGACATTTCGAATTAATTTTAATATTTTCCTTTGTTTTATTTGTTTGATATTCTTCATATCAAAGAGTTTCGGAATTAATGTTTGTTTTGTGTTTGTTTCGTTTATTTTGTTTTTGTTTGTTTCTAATTTATTTTGTCCTCGTTTATTTCTTTTTATAGTCTGTTTTCTTTGGCGGAACAGTGCTCTGATCTTATTTTTTTTATGATTTTATTACCGTTTCCTTTCTCAGACCTATTTTGGTATGCAGTATGATAATATTGGTTTCATATTTTGTTTTCTATTTCGGAAAGCATTCTTTTAGATGTTTTTCCTTGAAGTAAATATTTTCATTTAATTTCTTATATTTTTGCACGAGTTCAGTTCATATATATATATATATATATGAATAGAAACGACATAAGTGTTAAGGAACGTTTCCGCACACGAGGAGGAGAGATAACGAATAATGAAAAATGAGGCGAACCGCCCGGGAATCGAACCCAGGGCCTTCCAATTGCCGGTTGGATGCTCTACCATTATGCTACGGACCTCACTCAATCACAAATCGAAATTCTCCCACATAGGGCAGAAACCAATGCCCTGAGAGGGCACCCTCGCAAATCGTGAATATGCGCATATAACTGCAATGACCGCGCAGTATATAAATGAATAGAAACGACATAAGTGTTAAGGAACGTTTCCGCACACGAGGAGGAGAGATAACGAATAATGAAAAATGAGGCGAACCGCCCGGGAATCGAACCAGGGCCTTCCAATTGCCGGTTGGATGCTCTACCATTATGCTACGGACCTCACTCAATCACAAATCGAAATTCTCCCACATAGGGCAGAAACCAATGCCCTGAGAGGGCACCCTCGCAAATCGTGAATATGCGCATATAACTGCAATGACCGCGCAGTATATAAATGAATAGAAACGACATAAGTGTTAAGGAACGTTTCCGCACACGAGGAGGAGAGATAACGAATAATGAAAAATGAGGCGAACCGCCCGGGAATCGAACCCAGGGCCTTCCAATTGCCGGTTGGATGCTCTACCATTATGCTACGGACCTCACTCAATCACAAATCGAAATTCTCCCACATAGGGCAGAAACCAATGCCCTGAGAGGGCACCCTCGCAAATCGTGAATATGCGCATATAACTGCAATGACCGCGCAGTATATAAATGAATAGAAACGACATAAGTGTTAAGGAACGTTTCCGCACACGAGGAGGAGAGATAACGAATAATGAAAAATGAGGCGAACCGCCCGGGAATCGAACCAGGGCCTTCCAATTCCCGGGCGGTTCGCCTCATTTTTCATTATTCGTTATCTCTCCTCCTCGTGTGCGGAAACGTTCCTTAACACTTATGTCGTTTCTATTCATTTATATACTGCGCGGTCATTGCAGTTATATGCATATATATATATATATATATATATATATTATAACTGCAAACACGCAGTATAATTAACGTAAAGAACGACGCTTTGTATAGGAGAATATTCCGCGCAAGACGAGAGCGAAAGAACGAAACAAATGAAAAAATGATGAAAAAATGAGGTAACCACCCGGGTGGTTACCTCATTTTTCATTTGTTTCGTTCTTTCGCTCTCGTCTTGCGCGGAATATTCTCCTATACAAAGCGTCGTTCTTTACGTTAATTATACTGCGTGTTTGCAGTTATAATGTATATAATGTTACGGCATGCGGGAGGTGCCTCTTTGGGGCATTGGTTTCTGCGCGCATGTAGAGGAATTACGACATTTGATTGAGTGAGGCCCGTTGTGTAATGGTTATCATATCTGACCGGCAATCGGAAGATCCCGGGTTCGTTTCCCGGGTGGTTACCTCATTTTTTCATTTGTTTCGTTCTTTCGCTCTCATCTTGCGCGGAATATTCTCCTATACAAAGCGTCGTTCTTTACGATATATATATATATATATATATATATATATATAATATATATATATATATATATATATATGGTTGTTATAATATTTGAGATAGAACAAAATAGTAAACAATATTTTATATTTAACTATCAAAGCTTTTCCTAAGCTAGACTAAACTAGTTACACTATCTGTTGGAAGGGCTGGTGTAAACTGAGCTAGACCATATACCAAAATGGGGATACTTGAAGAAAAAGCAAATTGTGCTCTGTGATTTGTTGAATTTAAACCAATTACAAAAGTAAGACGAAACTTCAGAACACATTTCGAGAAAGACATCTTGTGAGAACTCATTACAGAAACTGGATGAAAGAATTTAGAGGCACGGTCAGGGAATGATAAAAAACGTCCCGGTAGACCAATAATAATCGGTGAAGAAACTGTAGTAACTATTCGATTCTTTTGAGAAAAGCACAAAAGTCAGAACGAAATTAAATCGATTCTTTGAAACGACCAGTAATTAGATACTTCTTTTGAGCCGTTATCATGAATTACCGTCCACTATCTACAGTATCTTGGCGACCTTGGGAATATTTTTTGAGAAAATCCTATATCGTCAATTAATAACGTTCTTCACAGGAGAAAATATTTTTCACCTGATCAGTTCGGCTCTAAGGCGAAATTCTCAAAAGAAGATGCCATTATTGTATTAACTAAGGAACTTTATAATAAATTAAACGATAAAAATCTTTAATTGCACTCTTCCTGGACCTATCCAAAGCTGTGTTTCAATAGAACATTCAATCTAACCTCGAAATCGGCTCGTGGAATAAGAGGTGTATTTTTAGACTGGTTCAAGTCCTATGTAAATAATACGTGAGACTATAAAAGTGAGTCAGACTTTCAACCATTCCCAGACGGAATGCACAGGGTTCGATATTGGAACCCCTCCTGTTTCTGCGTTGCGGTGTGGCAGTTATGAAAGTTATTGGCGCCAATAACTTTCATAACTGCCACACCGCAACCAGTATTCAGTATGCAGATGACAAGACACTAATCATAATTGATAATTACTTTAATGAATTTTTAAAAGTGATATTAGTTGTAAATGAATAATTAGCAGCTTTTCTGACTGCGGGTTTGTACTGTATGCGATCCAATTTGCCGTCCGGGTAGATTTCAAATTATTTATTGATAACGTTCAAGGCCAAAATTAAGATTTTGATTCAGTACAAATGTCAATGAATATCATTAGAATAATATAACTTTTTAGATAAGGCTGAAAATTCAAATCGAAGAAAAGTATAGTCCACTCCCTGAGGTTTGGTCAGGTTGTACCACATTCCTTCTTTAACCCTCATCAGGAACCATGGGGTCAAAACATTGAAAGAAATTATATCATTCGTTGAAAGTCCTTAAATATCAAATACAGTGTTTCATTTATGTGATTGTTTCATTACAGACTTTTTATAGCACCATTTTGTAAGATTTTACTCCTGGGATCATGACCCCATGGTTCCAACAACGTATGTAAATTAATGGGTTAATGGTAGTACTTTGAAAAGCATGATGGCAAAAAGTAGTACGTTCACCTAAAAAACCTCTAGTTTAAATCATAAAGCTTTAACATTTGACAGAAGTGAAGGCGTGAATTTGAAACAACAGCCCGCCAAATCACAAATCGGGAATGTATTTAGTCTTTGCCTAATAATAATTTGGGTTGTTCAGCCATCTTATTATCAAAAGTCATTCAAAGGCTAAAATAACATTAAAATAAAACAAACTGACATAATTATGTTTCGCCAATCAAACTAATTGCCATCCTCGGATCAATAGCTAGCTTTTCAAGGGAACCAAAATAGCAAAGTTATAACAAGAACCGAAATTCCACCCACTTTCTGTGCTAGCTTTTTATTTCTGTCATTTAGAAGAACTAAATTAGCCACGAAAAGATTTCATTAAATTATATTTCAATATTTATTATTATTCAATTTAATTATTATACAATTTAATATGTAATGAAATATAGTATCAGTTAATAAATTAAACATAGGCTTGCATTTTTTTGAAGATTAATGTGATAATATTCTGTTTCAGGTGGTGAATATCTAATATTCATTTGGCGGGATAACGCGATAAATAATTGGAAAATTCATTAGTGATATATTTTGTTATTTGTATATAATTTTTGCTAATAGTCTGAGCAAAGATTGAACGCTTTCGGCCTTTGAATTTAACTTGACACGGGTTTTAGTGTTTTAATTAATATTATCTAAAGTCATATGACAAAGGGGACCCACATCGTTTTGTGGGATCTGAACCACTACCCAATCAAGGAAGGCCCACAGAAACAACTTAATCGCCGACATTTGAAGTCCTTAAGTTGAGACTCGAAGCCAGTACCTTTAGATTAGCAGCCCGACGCTTTACCACTTGCGGGATAAGTCCTTGAGCGAAACAAGGTCAAACATTGTATTGACTTAGATAAAGCGTGTGTTGAAGCGTAAAGTGCAAAAACTTTGATAGTTAACATTTCTAATGCAATTTAATATATTGTTTTATTTCAAATAGACAAAAAGTTATTAAATTTTAAAACTTCCCAAGGACTTTAAAAGAACTCTCTCTTTGTAATTAAAATATGAATTATTACAATTTACAAGAACTTTTTGACACATTATATAAAATTAAAAAAAAAACAAATGCCAAAAATTATCCAAAGGTTTTTTATATACATAAAATTATTACGAAATTCAGGTAAAACGAAGCTCAGATGTTTCACAACTAAACAGTGTTGATTCTTTTCTATAAATTTTAGAGCATTTTCCCTGTTTCAGGACCTGCTCCGCTTTTATCTACAAAGGAACACTAATGAAGATTTAAGAGCAACGTTCCAAAGCTTTAGTTTTACAAAGCAATACCGAGGAAAATTGTAAAGGAAAATTATCAAGGAAATAGAGAGTAAAATGAAAATCGAATGAAATTAAAATGTAAAAGGTTCACTTTTTAAAAAATGGAATTCTTTAGAATGGTAATGGGGAAATGATGAAATTTAAATGTGGATCTTTGAATGGATATTTAGGTGTAAAGTGAATTATGTATTAAAGAGGGAAAGAAAGAAAGAAAGAGAGAGAGAAGAGAGAGAGAGAGAGAGAGAGAGAGAGAGAGAGAGAGAGAGAGAGAGAGAGAGAGAGAGAGAGAGAGAAATATCGTAGTTACAGTATACATTTGAAGAAAATGGTAGATGCGTGTGGGGTTACATAAATACAATTGGTGTGGGGGATCACTTGTATTTATAAGTAGAACTATTAAGTCACGTTTGACACGTTTATCAAGTCACGTTTATCAAGAAATCCTAGAATACTTCATGCTGGAGTCTGAAGAACAGCTGTATGGAGAGAGGCCATTTATTTTTCAACATGACATGGCTCCAGCTCATGCGGTTCGTACATATCTGCGTGATTTGATGCTCATGAAACTGAAGTACTACTATGGCCAGCTAATTCAACCGATCTTAATCCGATAGAAAATCTTTGGAATATTGCTAAGCAGAAGGTCCAAAAGCGTAAACCAGGAACACGGGGACTGGTATTTGATGACAATCTGGTAATCGATAACGACAGAAGAATGCAAAAGGCTTGTCGACTCGATGCTACGTCGAATTGAGGCCGTAATCAGTGCTAAAGGTGGACCAATTAAACACTAAAACGCAGAGTTTTAAAAGTCTTTGATAAAGGTTTAATATTTTGGCAGTACTCAATAAACAATGAATTTATTCTGTTTTTTGTGACACTTGACAAGATATTCTGATATTTTGATATGTCGCTTTGTATTAACTTTTTACTATTTAATAAGGTTTTTGCTATATTTTATATATTTTTTTCAAAACTGGCACACAGAGGTGTCTTTTATCATAATGACGTCACAGATACGCGATATTCCTCATAAAGGTATTATCAGGTCCTGAGCCATTTGAGACAGTACTTTATTTTTTGAATGGAAACAAATGGTACTTCTTTTTTTTAAGTAGAAACATTTTTCGACAGAGTGGTATCAACTGTCATGATGCTGGTCATATCAAAATTGATAAACCCTTGCTCGAGTAAATTAGAGATTCACAGGAGCGAAGCCTTCTGGGTAAGCATGCTCGGGCTAGGGCTAATTAATTTACCTTAAGTCTCCTGGTCAAGTTAAATATATGGTCTCATATTTCGTGGTCATTCATGTATTTGCCAGTTCGAGAATTTACTTTGTATTCCATGAATTTTCAATCAATGTAAGATCGTTCAAGAATATTTACGGGCGTCTTATTTCTGACGTTCCCTTTTGAATGTATTCAAATATGAATATGTTAACTTATGCTTTAAAATGACGTTTAAACAAATATTTGATGAAACACTACAAATGATCAGAAATTTCATCACAACTGAGAAAAAAATATTTTTTAACTGGTAGTTAGTAGACTGTGTTTTTGCAGATTGAGAAGAATTTTACATGTTTTTATTTACAAACCTGTTTCTATTTACCACATGTTTTTATTTACAAACCTGTTTCTATTATATGTGAAGAAAATGAATTTTATTTTTAAAAAATTTCATCAATACACGTAATCAGAATGAGAAAATATATTAACCCAATGATTTCTGTATGTTCAGGATAACGAAAATGCATGATGAATGCATATTACAGAAAATTTATAATGAAATTGGAGTAAATATTTATAACTTGTTAAACTATTATTATTATTATTATTATTATTATTATTATTATTATTATTATTCAAATGCGGAGATTGCGCCTACGTTGTCTATAGAATTCTTGATTGATTTATATATCACATGCACAAAACATCGTGAATATTAAAAGCGTGTTAAGGGCGTGTTTTTAAAACTTAATAGTCCCTACGTCTAGGAGGGCGTTCATAATTAACGAAGAGTTTAATGAAGTTCATATACTTATTATGATGCAAAATATAACTTTTTGTTTTTATGCAGCAAGGAGGGACCAAAGGCGAATACCCGCAAAAGCCACCCCCCCCCTATGGAAAAAGAAGAGTGCCAAAATCAACTGTTGTATATTGATGACAATCAACTATCTTTTTTTATTAATTATTATCCATTTTTTAATGAAAATACTTAAAATTAAGGAAATACTTCCCTGATGCGTATGATCTATTTTTTTCTTCAAAGTATAAGGATTCGTCACTCGTATATTACAACAGTGAAGAAAATAATTCTTTCTTACAGTTATGTACATACATGTGAACGACTTAACAAGGAGAAAACCTCGGAAGAAGTAATTTTTTTAATATGGCTTACAAATCTGTGTATGACAGTCAAACTGTGTGAAACTCGAAGGTGAAGTGAAACTCGAAAGTGTAATGAAACTCAAACGTCAAACTGTGTGAAACTCAAAAGTGTAGTGAAACTCAAACTACGAATCTCGTGGCTCTTAGTTAGCATTCTTTATGAGTTAAAGTTCATACAGTTTTTAGATGCTAATTTCAGGGTCTTCTTGGTTTGGCGGACTGCTACAGATGTTTACGTAACTTAACAAGTCAGTTAGGTTAGGTTAGGGTAGGTAGGTTATGTTATGTCATGTTAAGCTAGATTAAAAAGTGTTTTTAGATAGCAAACTAATTGATTTGTTAAGTTTCGTAAAAATCTGTAGCAGTCCGCCAAACCGAAAAGATCCTAATTTCAGAATGAAGTGATGTAATAGGACTAATACTTTAGGAATAAATTATTTAAAATGTAATCTTTGCATACATAAAATTACTAGAAATATCAATACTCCCAAATATCTGGCGCGCTTTTTTGTGGATTAAATGAAAATTTATTCCCCAAATTCAAGCAAAAAATTCTACGTCAGAATATGTTTCTCAAAAATGAAAGATATATCACAATGTTAACCTTTTTTCCTTTTTCTTTTTTTTCTTTTTTTTTTTTGAAGCTGGGGGAGGGCGAAAATGTTGGAAGAAAAGTGTTTGTCCTAAAAATGGGCCTCTGTTCAACGAAACAAATTTTGCCATTTCGAAAGAAATTCAAAATCTTATATTTTTATTTCCGTATCAACATTCCAATTTTGCAACAAAATTTTGAATTTTGTGAGCTCCATTCTGTAAAATTAAGAGTATGACTCCAAATTTTAACCTATTGTTAGACTTTTTAACGAGAAATATTCTCGTTTCGAGACTGGGCATATTTTACCATTACAGTTTTTACACCTTGTGCATAGGATATTTTTACTAATTTGGAGAAGAGCATGCAACTGTAATAAAATTTTATTTCATTTTCATCATTTTCTTCTTTTTGATCTTTTAGAAATATCGGAAATCGTAGTGTCAGGCACGTGCAGAGGGGGGAAGGTACAGGGGCTCGAGCCCTGCCATTTGCCCCTTCATGCCTCAGAAGTGCCCGTTTTTTCCAAAAAAAATAAATGCTGTGAAGAGACTTATTTTTTTTGAGGGGGTAGGCAATGGTGCCCTTTTTGTTAACTTTCATCCCCCACATCTGAAGTGTCCTGTGCACCGGCCTGCCTAGTGTATCAAATTCTCGGAGACACTGGCACCTGACCTCCAATTTCTATCCACTGTACAGTATATCGAATTTCTTAAACATTTCCAAACGAATATTGTTAGACTTTCAAAGTCAAATTTCCTTTATTTCCCATTACATCATCTTTTCTCTCGTTTAAATAGATAATGGCAAAAATCGACAACGTACTTGTGTCTTCACTTCGCTTATAGGAAAACGGCGTTACCCACTGAGCTTATCCACGGTGTTACCCACAAAATCAATAAAGTGACACTGGGCACTAAAGGGTTAAGTGAAAACAACGGATCCAAAATGTCTTAGAAAGTGATTGTTACTTTTTCTAAATGTTTAGGAAACATGCTGAGAAAAAATGATTTACTATTAATGATATCTACAACCGCAGCCGCAGACTGGCCAGAAGGGAAATCAGAGATGAAGGCACAGCTAGAAGGATAGAAACCGAAAGAGGGCAGTTTAGAAATTAAAGATTTGTGCCAGATTCTATCAAAAGCTTTAGATATGTCTAACGCAATATTAAAGGTTTCACCGAAATCCCGAAAGGAGGACGATCAAGTCAAGAGTCAGCTGAATGAATGCGAACTTTCAGAAGGAAGAGAAAGTACCAGATGAAAGATGAAGACGAAAGAGTTTGCTTAGGCAAGGTGTCAGCACAGAAGCACAGTTCTTGAGAACAACAGGATGAACACTATCAGGACTGTACGCCTTCCTAGAATTGAGCCCAGATAGGGCCAGAATAAACATCTTTGGAGGAGATTCTAATTTCAGACATAATTAACTTGTAGAGAGGAAGAGATGGAGGAACAGCACTGGAATCGTCCAGGGTTGAGTTGGAGGCGAAAGTTTGAGCGAAGAGTTCAGCTTTGTCAGGAGAAAAGACGGGAACTGAGCGGTCGGAATGGAAAAGCGGAGGGAAAGAAGAAGTAAAGTTGTTGAAGAGGTTCTTAACTTGATGTCAGAAAGAGCGAGAAGAATTAGAATTGGATAGGTTTTAAAATGTTTGCCGGATGAAGGAATGTTTGGCGAGTCGAAGAACAGATTTTGCATGATTCCGAGCGGAAATATAAGCTGAGTGAGAGTCAGGAATTGGTTGGCGACGTACCTTCTGAAAGACTCCTCTCTTTCGCGGATACCAATAGAAACAAATAAAGTTAAACCAGGAGGCAAATACGCCTCCATGACCGAGAGAATCACCTCCGTACACTCGGAAGGGCCCTGGGCACGGAAGCAGTAATCATTCCATGGGAAATCAGAGAAGTACTGCCTAAGGGCCTCCCAATCAGCGGAGCCAACGTGCCAAAGGCTGAACTGCCAAAGGCTGCCAAATGCCAAAAGCTGAACTGGAGCTATAGGACAGGAAACAGATATAAGATTGTGGTCGGAGGAGCCTAACGAAGAAAAAAGTTTGACAAAGAAGAAGAATGAGAGGTGAGAAATAAATCCAGAATGTTGGGCCTATCTCCAAGGCGATCTCGGATACGAGTAGAGTCTGTACACTCTGTTCTAGGTCAACAAAAGATTTCAGCAAAAGGAGAGTGGGATAGAATATATTCCACCTTGGATGCGAGATAATCAAAGAATTTTAGATATTCAGTAGAATTAGGAGAAAGGTAGACAGCGCAGATGTATTTAGTTCGAGATTGGCATGTAAGCACGAATGGGAAAATTCACAAATGCTTGAAGGAAATCTGACGAATAATAAATTTAAAACTTTTTCGTCATTTATTTTTATTTTATTTCATTACTGTTCTCGAAAGATCACCAAATTACCCCGCATGCAGAATACATTTGAAGATCTTTTGAGTTCTTCCGCTGAGTCACCGGTTACAGCTTAGATGGCAGCCAAAAGAATAGTTTCAGTTTACTAAAAGACAGCACCATTCATGTCAAATAAATCACTTTAAGTTAAACTTCCACCGTCAAATACGTCTAATATGAAATACAATCAAGTTTGTGCACGTCTCTCTCTCTCTCTCTCTCTCTCTCTCTCTCTCTCTCTCTCTCTTTATATATTATATATATATATATTAAAATAAATTAATATAAAAAGCATGACACTCGATTTACGCCACAATGATAAAGGACTCAATAAAGACTGCTCAACAAAATAAAATAAAACTCAATGAGGCTGAAAATGTTATACAAAATTTGGTTTAAATTTTTTATTACATTTCATGGCTTAATGTCGTTATATTATGTTCCTATTGTGGCTTTCTCCTTATGCACTTATTAACAGGTTAAAAAAGTTTATATATATATATATATATATATATATATATATAGGGTGATGCACAAATCATGACCATCGTGGATTTTAGGGATACCCCCTCATTTGTTCCAATTTGTCACAAAAACACCCTGTGATAAATTCCAGGTCAAACAAATAACATCCAGAGGTCGCGCCCGCCAATTGAAAATTTGAAAATTACAAAAAATTATAGTAAAATCAAATTTTTTGAATTTGTTCTTATTTTTGTTGCAGGTTTGTTGCAGGTTGCAGGTTTTGTGCAGGTTTGCTGCAGGCAGAGTGGTAGGTGATGCGTATATGAGCAAACAGCAAACAGCGTTCAAGGAAATCGGTAGCGCAGTGTGCTTGTGGCAGTGTCCGGGAGAGGTGCTATATCAGTGAGTCTCTCCGCCTCAATTTCTCTTCTATTTCCTGTATCTTAATTGTGACGAAAATGAGATCAAGAAGCTCAACAGATATCTGGCTGATCGGTCAACAAATAGATAAATTGAATCAAAGTAAGCTTCCATCAAAGAAAGAAGTAATTTCCTTATTCATGAATTATAAACATGTCAAGAATAACACCGTCAGAGAAGCATTAACTTCAACCGTTAATGATGTATTGGAAGTGTGGCAGAGAACAGGAATACCAACAACCCAGAAATGTAATGTTGTGAAGAAATTAAATAAACTGTATGATGAGTGGCAAGGGCTGAAGAAGAGCAAAGGAAAAAAATCGAAGTGTTCAATAGAGAAAGAGAATACATGGAAAGAAAAATTGAATGGACTCTTTGATATTGCGCATGCAAATGCTAACGAGTTAATAACTATCGAGAAGATAGAGAGTTTCTACGGCTACAAAGGGAAGGTCGAAAGGGTAAAATGATGGCAGTTGATAAGGATGAAGAAAAACGTCGAAAGGAAGCTGCGAAGAGACATGAAAAAATGGATAAGAAAAGGTTACGTGAATCAAGTGCATTTGATGAAACAGTTGTTCTTGCAAGCAGCAGCAGTTCCTGCAGTGATTCACCTGCATCTACGGAAGAAGAAGTACATCTGGAACAGCCCTCAACATCCAAAAGAGGCCTTCCAAGAAAAAATTCAAGATTATGAATGAAAATCTGCTTTCCTCATTGGATGTTGCTAAGATCAGCGACCGATCAGCCTCTTTAATAATTATTCCAACGATCGCAAATGTTGGAAAAGATCCAGAGAATTACAATGTTAGCTACTCATCGATTCGCAGGGCAAGACAGAAATCAAGAAAGAAGTTCAGTGAAAACTTGAAAGAAGAATGTCAAGCTGACAAACCCTTGATTGTTCATTGGGATGGCAAACTCCTCGAAGACATTACTGGGAATGAGGTTGTTGATCGGTTGCCAGTCCTAATCTCTGGCAGTGGAGAAGATCAACTGCTTGGAGTGCCAAAAATAGATCATGGCACAGGAAAGGATACTGCAAATGCAGTACATCAGGCGATCATTGATTGGAATCTAATAGATAAGGTAAAAGGCATGTGTTTCGATACAACTGCATCGAACACAGGTCGTAAAAACGGAGCTTGTGTCCTAATTGAACAGAAAATGGAGAAGATTTGTTGTGGTGTCCTTGTCGACACCATATCCTTGAAATCATGTTGGAAGCAGTGGTATCCCCTGCATTACAGGCTTCATCAGGCCCTGACATTCAGTTATTCAAAGATTCAAAACAAACTGGAATAAGATTAATCTAACTTCATACAATAAATTAGAAAATTATCCACAAAGGAAAAAGAGGAAATCATCAACTTTGCAGCAAGAAAAATCAATGAAGATCAACCTCGCGACGATTACAGAGAGTTATTGGAACTGACAATCATCTTGCTTGGCGGTACTCCAACGACTGGAATAAAATTCAGGAAGCCTGGGGCTTTCATAGAGCCCGTTGGATGGCGAAAGTCATTTATTCGATGAAAATCTTTATGTTCAAAAGTCAGTTCAAAATAACAGCAATAGAAGAAAGAAATCTAAAAGAAATTTGTTGGTTTTCTGTTTCAATTTACATTAAGCATTGGTTTTCATCACCCTGCGCAGCAAGTGCTCCACGAAATGATCTGAGTCTTCTCAAGAATCTTCACAGCTACAAAAGCACAAATGAACAACTAGCAAATGCTGCTTTAGAAAAAATCAAGAATCATTTGTGGTATCTCTCAGAAGAGTTGATCGCATTGGCTTTCTTTGATGATAAAATCAGCTTTGACACCAAAAGAAAAATGAAGGAGGCTCTTACAAAATCTTCGGAGCCAGATCCTCCAAAGAAGACACAAATAGACATCAAAACTATTGACAATAAGCAGCTTGAAGATTTTGTAACTGCTAACACAAAGTCCTTCTTCAGTATACTCGGATTGTCTTCAACGTTCTTGAGCAAACCAGTAGAAGATTGGCTTCTCGATGAGAGTTATTGGGTTGCAAAGAACGTAGTGAATCACATGAAAGTTGTTAATGATATTGCTGAAAGAGGAGTGAAATTGATTGAAGATTATAACAAATTAATTACCAATGATGAACAACAGAAGCAATATCTACTGCAAGTTGTATCAAATTATCGGAAGAAGCTTCCGGACAAAACTAAGAAAACTCTCGTATCTTTGACGCAACAGTAAAATTTACGAGTATATCCATTCTATGTATCTATTGTAAATATCTATTGTATTGTATCTGTTTTATGAACAAATGGAAAAGAGGAAGGTGGTATGATAGGCCTCCTGGGGAACTTCCACTCAAAAAAAAAGTAACGTGACGCTTGCTGTACCTCCTGGGTGTCATGGAAATCAGCAAATTTTCAAATGGCGGGCGCGACCTAAAAATATTCGAATTTTGACCCGAAATTTCCCCAGGATCATTTTTCCATCAAATCAAACCAAATGAGAGGGTATCTCAAAAATTTGAAACAAAAATATTTTACTCCCCCACTTTTGCATCACCCTAATATATATATATATATTATATATATATATATATATATATATATATATTATATAATATAAAGGGTGATCCAGAGAAATGGGACCCAAAAGAAACCCCTGTAACTCTTAAAGTATAAGTCCTTTTATAAAATCATACGCATCATTCGAAAGAGGATAGTTACAAGTTTGTACAGGATTGTATAGGTTTTGACAATACAAGACAAGATAAGATACAAAACAAAATAAAGTGTTAGTTAAAACTAACCCTTCAAGATGACTGCATGGACTGTGGAACAGCTGCGTTTCATAACTGAGCAATATTATGAGCATGGAAGAAGTGTAGTTTCAGCTCAAAGATCTTTCAAGACAAATTTTCAGATGTCAAAATCACCTTCTAAGAAAGTAATCCGTCGGTGTATCAGAAATTTTTCCCTAACTGGCAGCATTGGAAAAAGAAAACCAACTGGAAGAGTGCGCACAGCAAGGATAGACGAGATCATTAACAGAACTCATGAAATTGTACAGGATAATCCTAACATAAGCATCAGACGTGCTTCTCAGCTGTTAGGAGTTGGATATGGAACAACAACACACCGTATATTCAAGCAAAATTTAATGCTCTTTCCATATAAAATTCAAACAGTGCAACAACTAAACGATGGAGATTTCGCACGAAGACGACAATTCTGTCAATGGATCCAACAGAAGGTAAATGACACCACCAATTTTCTAGCAACTTTGATTATGTCAGACGAAGCCCATTTTCACTTGAATGGAACTGTAAACAAACAAAATTGTCGTTTCTGGGCAACAGAAAATCCATTGAATATTACCGAAGTCCCGTTGCATAGTCAGCGTGTAACTGTTTGGTGTGGTCTTACTGCATCTCAGATCATAGAGCCGTACTTTTTCGAGGATTCCACCGGAAACACGGTCACTGTAAATGGTGATCGCTACGAAAAAATGTTGACCGATTTCCTTATTCCTAAATTAAGAGATCTTTGTCTAGAAAACCACTGGTTCCAACAAGACGGAGCTACCTGCCATACCACGAGGAACTGCATGGCAGTTTTGCGTCAAACGTTTCCAGGCGAGTTAATCTCAAGATTTGGAGACGTTGAATGGCCCGCAAGGTCTCCGGACTCTTCTCCCTTAGATTATTATCTCTGGGGATATTTAAAGAGTAGGGTCTACAGAAATAACCCAACGACCTTGCAAGAATTGAAGGCCGCCATCACAAATGAGATACAGGCCATACCACCGCACACTCTTGCAAAAGTGATGCAGAACTTACAAGCGAGAACACTAGAATGCTTGGCAACTAATGGAGCACATTTGAAAGGAGTCATTTTTAAAAAATAAATATTTCATAATAAACTTGTAACTCTACTCTTTCGAATGATATATAGTTTTTATGAAAGGAATTAAATATTAAGAATATTTGGCTTTTTTTTATGGGTCCCATTTATCTGGATCACCCAGATATATATATATATATTGTGTTTATATATATATATATATATATATATATATTATATATATATATATATATATATATTATATATATATATATATATATTATATATACTGTATATATATACATATATATATATAAAACCTTTGGTTAGTTTCTACCCGAATTGTTCATTCTGACGAAGGTCAAGCTTTTCACTCCACCTTAGACCTACAGTTTAACGTGGAATCCGAACCACGCCCCACCAGCAGCACAGCGTCTTAACCACGTACCCATTTATCTACCAATCACTTTCTTTATTGTGTGGAAGCTGGTTTTGTTACGCGCCGGCTGCCGTCACCGGGTCTCGATCCCGGGGCCGATGGATTCGTAGTCAACGACGCTAACCACTACACCACCGAGACGGCGTGTGTGTGTGTGTATATATATATATAATTACTGTTTAACATTCAATGGAGAAATGACTTTTGTTTCATTAAAATTAATTACTGTTGAGTTCTTTGTACAAAAATTTGCAAATAAACATAAACTCTAAAGACTTTTTTAATAAAGTTACGAATGGGGAATTTCAGCGCTACTCTTCCTAATAATGGTCCCTGAATGCAATTACAGAAGGAAATTGCTTATTGTATTCAGTATTAAATTTGAAATATCTGATTTCATTATCACCTCATATTAAGTTACATTTTATATATATATATATATATATATATATATATATATGTGTGTGTGTGTGTGTGTGTGTTTGCTTTATGTGAGAAAAATAAATAAATTTAACTTTGTACCGATAAAAATTATTGAAATACCTGTGGAATTTTATAAAGAAGTTGCCGCTATTCTTATTCTTTTACATGAGTGTTCACCGTTTAAGTCAGTGGTTCTCAAACTAGGGTACGGCGTACCCCCAGTGAAACGCGAGGGAATCTTAGTGGGTATGCGAAGGGGTCCTGAAAATATAACCCTTTTAATTTTATATACGATTAATAAACAGCCACGAGTCACAGGATCGTAAAGAAAGTAAAAATCGTCTATCTCTCTCGAAAATCCAGAAAATCCAGTGAAAGAATTCAAGGGGTACAGAAGAAGAAAAAGTTTGAGAACCGCTTGCTTAAGTCTTTACACAAGTGCAAACTTACTGATAGGACCTACTGATTAGAAATTCGTTGGCATAATTACGCTGGAAAACTTCGCGCTGTAGCAACGATAGCAGCTTTGAGTGCTGGAAGATTTCGAAGTTTCGTTGCAGGTAGTGCCTTTGATTGTACCTCATCAAAACCAATCATTTTGATTCAAATCCGAAGACCACACTGGTCAATCAGTCGGCCCACGCCGCCCAATCCACCTATCAGAAACATTTTGTTGTATGTTGTTCGGTCCTGGGTGCCTTGTGGATACTTCTGGTTTTCTGGTACTGATGAGCAACTATACATTCTGATAAATGGTCTACCACTTCAAAACTTCAATTATTTCGGCCACAGACATCCGTGAGCTTTCAATCACAATAAAGAATAATTCAGTTAGCCCTAGCATGAGTCTGTGATTAAATCGTATAAATCGCCTTCCAAATATTGCATCCTGTACAATAGAAGCAACTACAGTGCAAAAACTATGGCTCTTCAAACGTTTCCTTACTTTGGCCCACTCTCTGCAATTAAATAACGCTTTTTAATTTTTATTTTTCAACAATTCAGCGCGATAACATTTTCTTCCGCTGTGCCCACCTTACTGATTTTATTCTGTATAACTAATGCCAGACGATTTTATTCATCTTTTGAGGAGACCCGTAAACAGCAAAGAGTTACGGTTTATGCACCAAATACTACTGTTACTATTATATACATTTTAGACACACTTGCAGGGCCGCCGAGAGCTGCCCCGGCCCCGGGGAAGGATTGGTATATGGGCCCCCCTATTTACTAAGTATTTTATTATGAATGTTTTTTGGGTACATAACAAGCAAACTGATTATATGCCCAAGTCACTATTCAAAACATACAGTATGAATAAACAACTCAGAGGAAAATGACCATTTTATCTTTCGAATCAATTATATTAATTTTATCACCATACAATTTACAAATGCAGTACCAGTCCATGCAGGCAAGACAATTGTTTACTGCAAGATTTTCATAATTAGAAGTGTACTTTCTTTGCCTTCTCTCTAGCAAAGTGGTAAATGATTCTGATGAAATTTAAAGTACGGGCTAACTGGCTTTCAATTACAATGGTTCCCAGATCTGTCAATCGGTCTTGAGCATTGGTGGACCGCAGATAATACTTTATCTGTCTCAGTTTGACTATGATAATCTCTATAAAATGTATGTTCATTAATTATATTTCCTCTCAGTTATTAATCAATTTCTTTACTAATATTTTTAGATTTTACACCCCCCCCTTCTTTCCGGGCCCCGGGGGTTTATCCCAGCTTCCCCGCCCTCTCGGTGGCCCTGCACACTTGATAATAATAATACTCATACATTCAAAACTGAAACAATGCAGATTACACTTTAAAAACTAATGCTTCTACACTCGACACATTGCTTTTAAATTTATTGTACACTCAAAGTTAACATTACATTACATGAACAGTTAGTAATAATGCGCATACTGATGTGTCACTTACTTATTTACTGGCACATTAAATACCTATAATTATTTTCAAATACCATATGGGGTTATTCTATCGAACGCTAACTACAGGCCTATTGCTGTTGCCTCCCGCTTCTCAAAATTACTTGAAATTTTTGGTACGCCGACTAAATGATTATTTATGGACGTCTCAGAAATTAGTTTGGCTTTAAAAGGTTCCATTCAAGTGACCTGTGTATTTATGTTTTGAAGGAAATTGTATTCATATGTACTGCCAGTAAACTGATTATTTATACTTGTTTTTAGGATATAGGCATGTGACGGAGTAAATCACAATATTCTACTTTAAAAATTTATTAATTAAACGACAGGAACGTTCCAATATATGCTTTAAATGTATTGAAATTTTGGTACACACACCAATCTTTTACGGTTGGCTGGGGCAATGTATTGTCAGAGTGTTTTGGTTCCTCATGCGGAGTTAGACAAGGCTCCTTGCTCTCTCCTTTGCTGTTTAATGTGTATATTGATAAATTAATTACTTCTGTTATTGAGGCAAGGGTGGGATGTTGTATAGATAACATGAGGATAAATAATTTTGTCTATGCCGATGATATGGTGTTAATAAGCCCTTCGGTTAAAGGTCTGGATCATCTTATAAAAATTTGCGAATCATATTTACAGAGCCATGACGGTAATTTTAATGTTACTAAAACTAAGGTCATGCAATTCTATCCTAAAAGTTCAAACCAAACAACTAATATTATTTTCAAAATGAGATACGAACCAATAGAGCAGGTACAAGAACTTAAGTATCTGGGTCAGATTATCACCAGTTCCTTGAGTTACGACTCAGACATAAGGAAACGAAACAATATCAAAGTTACTGTGTTTAAGCAAATACGATTATAAGGAACTTCAAATTTTGTACAAGTGAAACTAAATACACTCCTTTTCGCGCTTTCTGCACTAATATTTATGGCAGTAACTCTGGATTAATTATAAAAAAGGTTTCCGCAGAACCCTCAATTTGCTTTACAACAGACCCTTTAGACTGCTGCCTAATTACCTCCAAGATGTTCAGCCTCTCAAATGTTCGCAAACCGCAACGTTCCGGGCTTCCCTGAGGTAACAAGACTCGTTCAGTACAGCCTATTGCAAAGAATTAAAAACTCAGACAATCCAACTGTCTTAGTAAGCTATTTATCAGTCCTGTTTTTTTGTCTTCTAGACTATGGACCTCTTGGTATGAAAGTGTTTGTCTATAGCTCCACTTAACTCCTGCATTAGCCATTCCATTACACGTACTTTTTATTTTTATTATATTTTTATTTTTTTAGTACTACCTTTGGGATGCTGTTATTAACTTTATTATTTCTCGTTTCATTACGTGTAGTATTGTTATTTCTTTATTACCTTATCCTTTTTTTTGTTTTCTTTAAATTTATTGTTTAATTAGTTGTATCGTTCATTACCTTGATGGATCCTATACTTTTTTTGAGATTTGTCTCCTACCAATAAACATTATCATTACCATTATCATCATGCATACCTTCAGTTACTACTTTTTGGGTCACTTCCGCTCCCATATTATAAACACCTTATTTGCAGCATTTCATATGAATTTCATTTTATAACCAAGAGCTTGCTTCCCAATTAAACATAGTCCATTCATTCACCTTCGTAGTACCTTCTTTACATTCACCTCCGTAGTACCTTCTTTACGTTATTATAACATCAAACAGTAAACGTTAATTCATTTTTCTAGACTAAAACAGCATTATGGAGAGTTAAAAAGGAATCTGAGCGTCGAAAAGGGCTGACTGAATAGTTCAAACAAAGTCTGTTTGATTTGCTTTTGGTAGGCTGAGTTCAAAGGTGAAAATAGGGGATCCAGGATGGGGGAGCCCAAAATTAAACCTAACTTTCTGTAACGTCTAGAATAAGGGGAAGGAAGCGAGATTTCGATTTCACTTGTTTCATTTAAGAATTCCCATTTGCGTTTTCGTATAGGAAGCAATTTCCGGCAGAAGTTAATTTTCTTTTCCCATCGATGTGTGTGGTGTGTGTGTGTGTGTGTGTGTGTGTGTGTGTGTGTGTGTGAATTTGATTAGAAACTGAAAGAAAATTCGTTATACATATTAAAAATAATAATACTTAATTTTAATCTTTTAGATTTGATTTTATTTACTATTTATTTTATTATCTATTTTTTTATTATCATCTATCTATTATTATCTATTTTATTATCTATTACGCATTTTAGTATAAGGAATCCTTCTTTTTTTCAATTTTAATATGAAATTTTATCTTTTTTAATTTATTTTTAATGTTAGTATTTTTAATTTAAGAAATATGTTTTTCTAAAATTGTGATTTACGTAAAAGGCTTTTTTACTCTTGCAGTTTTTAATGTTAATATGAAGAGAAGAGAATAACTCTCGTTGCCATGATATGAAGAAACGTCTTTTCAGCCAGTTAAAAATCCTATCAATATTAATGGTGTTACTAAACTCGTAAAAAAATAACAATATCTAAGGTGGTTTCACCTCTTTCGTAACGGCGTGGGTCATGTTACGGAGAGGATACAGCTTTACGTGGGATCAGAACTAAGGGTCGTTACATCCTCTAAGTCGAGAGGACGGTCACCCATCTATCTAATGAAGACTGCAAAGTCGCTTAACGTCGTTGATCTATCAAGGAACAGTGCTGCAACGTGGCCACAACGTAGCCCTGAACTGTAAAAGCCCTCAAAAGTTATCGTATATTTTAAAAAGAAGGAAAGAGTCCAACAGTGGCGGAACGCTATCCTTAATCCACTAACCAAAATGACAACCTTTAAGTACTTTAATTTCAAATACTCTATTTTAATCAATTTATATAATTTAACTTCAAAACAAATAATAAAAGCAATAAAGACATTCAGTTCGTTTTCCTTTTGTTGTTTAATATGAGCAATGAGCATACGATTACGTGGCAACCCCATTACAGTAAGTAAAAGTGATAATAACTAACATACGTAACATTCACATATAATATACTTATGTCGCGCGCGCATTAATTATTTAAGCTCATAATATTAAAACTTTCTATATGCCCTAATATAGATAACATACAATTTGTGTCATAAATGAGCAAAACTTTCGGTACAAGGGATGAAAATATAATTTTAAATCATGCCCTCATTTATGGCTATTTCTGAGTCGTCCCCGCGGGAATACTTCGGCCTATTCGATCTTATTTTTATGCCTCGAAACTGTATGAGATGTTATTAAGCTTTTTAAGAGAACATCTTAAGTGATCCGAGTAAGAAAATTCCACGAAAAAGTTTGTACAATTTTTTAAATTATATTTATGTCGCAGGTCTGGGGTTTTTTCGGGGGGTCGGGGGGGGGGGGGGGGCTTGTTTGTTTGTTTGTTGTGTTTTGCTTTTTGTTTCTGTTGCAGGTATTTCTTCTCTAAAATTTTCAGAGATACATAAACGACGATAGGTAAGCCGAATCTGGATTTTTCCAGATTTCAAGATATTTTGTAGATTCCCATTTGGATTCAGATCGGAAAATTCTTTAGATTCCAATTTAAGGATTGATAATTTGAATTATTCGTTTAGTTATTGGATTAAAACGTGATTAATCGCAATGTGGCCCAGCTGTAAAAATTCCAAGTAAGGTAATATGAATTCTTAAGCATGGTAGTATACCTTTTTTCCCATGGATGGTTCTAACGATTTGTTTCCTTGAATATCTGTAAATCGATCGACTCTTAAAAATGTGAAAACTTAAAGAATACGTGATGTCAGAGAAGAGTCATCTATTAGGGTTTTCTTCTACACCTAGGTGTACCTGTGACAATTATTATCATTTCCCATATAAAACCAACTGATTACTAAATTTAATATATGTAAAGAAACATAGTCTCCAGCATATCTCACTTGAAAAAGTATTTCATTAGAAATATTGATAAATATATTAAAATGTGAGGATAAAGTGGTTTTAAGGAGATACTCGCCCGAATGCAGCTTTAAAACTGTCATTTCCTGCACATGTTGAATGTTTGGCAACGCTATTAATGGTTTATATTATCTCTTTAAGCCTAATACTGCTTCATTGCCCATTCTACCCTAATAAATAGGTTAATGCTTATCACGTGCTTGACAAAACAATTTTGTAATGAAAAAATATGAATATATGAAATTCCAATTTTCTCTTTATTTGGCTTCTATTCATCAAAATATCAAAAGATATTGAAAGTTTGTATTTGGTAAAGTAAATTCCTAGTGTCTATTGCTTCCTCCCTAGAAAATGAATCTTAATTCTGCGTGGCCGTCCAGGGACCTTTCATACTCCTCTGCAAACGTACTCACTGTCTGAAGGATCACGCTTTCAAAGTTGTTCATGGGAAGTAGTTGGGGCAGGTTTGACTCTTTTGTCAAGTGCTTTGAAGCCCAAGCAAATGGTTGAAAACTACAACTTAAATAATAACCCATATTTGACTTTTGCTTCTTTTGCTTCGAAGCATGACAATACCTTTAAAATACATTAATTAAGATAATCATTCTAAACAGGGGAGTAATTAAATGAAAAAGAAATTTCGTACGATGCTGTGTTTATACATTACACGTCGCATTTTCCTATCATCCATCCAAAAAAATGTAGCAAGTTTCAAAAGTTACCTGGACACTCAGACGTGGAATTACAGAACTCTGTTTGAACACCATTAGTGAAATTGTCGAATAAACGCCTTGGACGTGCGGAGTATTTCTCCCTTTTTGAGTTCTGTTAAAAAAATATTCTTTAATACATTGCTTCAATTGTGCTTCATGAAAAATGTTCTTATGCTGCGTATTCTTAACCCAGATTACAGTTTAAAAAAAATTGTCTAACGAAGTCTTTCTACATTAATGCAGATTTCAAGATTTAATTAAGTATCGTTTATCACAATCATTCAAATTGCGGTTCATATATGACCAGAGATCATACGATTACATGATCAGAATAATTATGAAAATGATTTTCCAAAGTTTCGGCAGCGTCCACGAATTTTTCAAAACGTTTTCAGATTTATGAGTTGTTCTCTAGAGCAATGTTTCTCAATTCTTTTAGAGACGAGGCTCATTTGCAAATTATATAAGCAATCTTTGGATCTCAAGTACAATTGAGGTAAAAGTTCATCAAAAAACAAAATTTCTAAAAGCATAAAAAATTTAGTAATCATTTGATTGGGTTTTACTTTTGAAATTTTATTAGTGTCATCAGAAAGGATAAAATATTCAAACAAAAACAAGGTATTTACCAATTAGTAATGTTTAGTTTTTCAGAAATCTTATATTTCTAGAAGGCGGGCTTTTTTCCGGAACGCGATCTATACACCTTTATATAATGTTTAATAATCTTATACCTAAAAAGTATACTGGGGTGGTGTAGCCTTAGCGGGCACTCCATTAAATTTGCATTGACGGAAAAAACCTAAATAAAAGAGAACGGCTCCTTGCAAAAGAAAAACATTTCCAGCGAAAAACAAAATATATATTTTAAAAACAATTGTGTTTCTGATTACAACGTGCCTCACAGTTTGAAAAATGCTCTAAAAGGAACTTCAAATTGTACGAATTTTTCTACAGGGTTGTCCACAATGTCTTGTCACCCAGTAAAATACTAACTGATTTTCGTTTTTCTTTCAAACCCATTTGAAAGGTGTGATAGCAGCAACTACACGATTGATTGAACAACGCATACTGGCTAGTACCCGAGTCCATGAGCGACCACATAATGCCAAAACCATTGAAAATATTCGTGCAGACTTCCAGGACCGATTCAATCGTGCAGCTCCTCCAAAAGAACTCGAGGTGGGAAAAGAAACTATAAAAGATAATCCAAGAACTGGCATTATCAGTGATAAATGGATCTGAAAGAAAAGCGAAAATCAGTTAGTATTTTACTGGGGTGACGAGACTTTGTGGACACTCTGTAGTTCCCGCAGATTAGCGTGTCTCTCAGACGGCAAGTACACAGATCTTGAAAAAACTTGGGGCTGTAGAAGAGGCCTTACCATAACGACGGTTTCCTACATCGAAAGAGCTACAGACAGATATAGTTAGTATATTGCATTATTATTATTAATATATATATATATATATATATATTTTTTTTTTTTTCAGACTGAATAAACAGGGTACTTGCAGTGATATAGACGCTTAATTTTTTCTTGAACTTTGATAGTAGTCATTTTAGAACCTAAGCTGGCATAATGTTCTTTTCAGTTTATATTAAAATTGTAAAAGATCTTCAGATATTCTTATCCTTACCTTATATTTCCTTATAAATTCTAAACCAATTTTTGTCATTCTTCTATATAATATTTAAAGAGATTAACTGATATTACTCTTTTATTTCTTTATGAATTTAATAGACCTAACTTCACACTGTAGAAGAATTAAAGAGTTTTGTTTGCTCGTTTGCTTGTTATCCCTGATTATATATATATATATATATATAAGAGAGAGAGAGAGAGAGAGAGAGAGAGAGAGAGAGAGAGAGAGAGAGAGAGAGAGAGAGAGAGAGAGAGAGAGAGAGAGAGAGAGAGAGAATAGTTTAAACACACTGTTTTTGAAGTACAGTAAGGGTGTTTCAAAAGTCCCTCATTATTTTAAAATTTTATTAAAATAGCAATTACAAGAGGAACCAAATGACAATTTGGTTGCTGAGTCTACGATTCATGAGAATTTTGGTGGCATCAAACTTGGCTTCATAAGTCTACTGGAAAGTCACTGGTACACCTCAACGTGGGCACCGTCTTTTTCGAAACAAGCGAGCCACCGTTTTACGCATTCTTGGCCGACATTGGACAACATTTCGGGAGTAACGGAAGCACACTCATTCCTGATCCGTTCTTCTAGTGTGGGGAGGACTCGCGGCTTGGTGGCGTACACTTTGCTCTTAATGTAGCCCCACAAAAAGAAGTCGCATGGGGTAAGATCAGGCGAGCGAGCAGCCCATTCGATGGGACCACGGTGACCAATCCACCGATCCGGGAACTGCTTATTCAGAAATGAGCGAACCTCACGCGAGTAATGAGCAGGGGCACCGTCTTGCTGGAAAATAACTTCTTGCATGTCAGCTACAGCTGACAGTTGGGGGATGCAGAACTCCTGAAGCATACGAAGGTAATTGTCTCCGTTGACGTTCACGGAATTTCCATCTTGATCCCGGAAGAAGAACGGACCAATCAGCCCAGCTGAGGAGATGGCACACCAGACGACCAATTTCGGCGTGTCCCTTTCATGTTCACGGATCTCCGCAGGATTGTGAGTTCCCCAGATGCGGTGTTGTGCCGATTGACGCGACCAGAAAGGTGGAAGAGAGCTTCGTCGCTGAACCACATGTGCTCCAGGATCGATGGGTCTCTTTCGTAGTGATGCAGCAGTGTCTCACACATCTCCACCCGGCAATCGTAGTCTTGAGGTTCCAGCTTCTGAACCACCTGGATCTTGTACGGATACAGCTTGAGACCACGCCGCAAAATCCGTTGGATAGATGTCGCGCTGATGTTCAGTTCCGCAGCAGCTCGCCGAATGGACTTTCCTTGACTCTGAGTAAACGCCTCACGGACAGTTTCGACATTCTCCTCACTCCGCCCACTTCGAGGTCTTCCTGATCGTGGTTTGTCCTTTACGGATCCGGTCTCCATAAACTTCCGGTGGGTGGCGACGATGGTGTTCCTATCCGGTGCATAATGCTGTCCGTAGACTGCCCGGAATCGTCGCTGCACTTCCACCACAGATTGAAAAACCTCCTGCCATGCAGCGATTTTACACCTCTGCTCTAGAGTTAGCATGGTAGCAGAAGAAAACGGAGCAAAACTTCAAATGTAGACTCGAAAACATTCTCAACTACTGAGTAAGAGTTTACCACAAGATGAACGTCGTTGGTCGATTAGCTGCAAAGAAAATTGAAAATCAAATTAGTAAGGGACTTTTGAAACACCCGGTATATATGATGTTATTACTCTTTGAATTACCTATCAATTATTACCCATTTGCATGGTGACATTGACATTATTATTATTGTTATTATTATTATTATCATTATTATCACTATTATCATTATTATCATTATAATTATTATTATCATTATTATTATTATTATTATTATTATTATTTCTCTTGTAAATTTAACTGTACATTAAGATATTTTTTTGCTATGGGCCATTGATATTACGTACCATAAAATATCCAAAGAATTCACAAAGTGTTTTGCTTTTCTATTTTTAGATATTTACTTTTAAACAGTTTTCCTCTAAAGATTCTCATAAAACTTTTTATTCTGGGTCCATTCGTGGCATCCAATTAGAAAAGTGGTGCCATTAAGAAAGCATCTCTGCTCCACTTTAGTAAAAGTTTGTTGCATTGAATGTCTATAAGCTTTTATTGTTTGCTCTTGAAACGCTTAAAAAACAGTTATTCTTGACCTTGAAGACAAAGTGTATATGGAGTATTCAACTCAGGGATGCATTACTGAGCGAAATAAAGATATAAATTTACTAGAAAAGCTATTTACTATTTATGAATAGCTTTTCTCTCATAGCATTCATGAAATGACTATAAATACCCTCTTCCAGCCCCGTAACCCTTAAAACCTAATGTCGTAATGATATCTACCCTTGGGGTATTCTACTATGGCTCAACAACACTTTTAGCTCGGGTGCCATATTGTACTGAGAGTGCCAAACAACTCTTATGAAGATGACTTCAAATTTCACCATTCCACTGAGAAAAAGTACATCAATTTTCAGTATTTAATTCCGCTTTTAAGAAGATCATATTAAATGTTTCTTTAACTTCTTCAGATGCTTTACTTACCCTTACTGGTCATCCTTTTCACTTGTGAAGTTAGCTACTGTATGAAATACATAAATACATTTACTATAACTAACGAAGTTTGTAGGTTTAAGTGTGGTTGATAAGCAAGTATTCCTTTGTAGTTAATTCTAATCAATTTTTTCAAGCCATTTATGAGTGGGAAAATTTTTTTCAACCTTTTGCAATGTGAAAGAGAATTAATCGCTTATTACAGTTTATCATGAAACACAAGGTTACAACCACTCCTAAAATCTCCTTTAAGGGTAAACTAATGGAGGAAAAAAGTACATGTATCAACAAGGTATGACGCGTTCGGTGGAGAATGGGCGAACGCCACAAAATTCGAAAAATGAGTTTTTGTCGTACAATTATCCTTTAAAACCTTTGCTTTACCTATGCAAAAAATTAGAAGTTAGTCTGCACCCTTTCACGGTAAAATTTAGGTTTTAATGTATCTCAGAGAAATTCACTCCGCATCATTGCTTCACACATCTATCTACTTTCTGGTCACTCGACAATGCCCTGTGATGCTCAATTTGGCAAAATTGAACAAAATATAAAAATAATTACAGCAATATTATTTACACCAAAAAAGATTATGTTACGGCCATAACTACAGCCGTTTCGCAGCGCTTCCTAGTTGTAGAAATGAAACAGGCTGATTTTCTCGATTTTGACATCCTAAAAACGTGCATTGTCATTAGGAAATCAACAACTACTAAATTTACAGATGCAAGAAAGTTAATATTTGACTTTCAACACAAAGAAGGCTACGTAATATCTACTGCATACCGCACAACCCCAGATAATAGCCATCCCGTCAGACTGCAGAAAGGGAAAAAATCCTACAGTGTCAGTTTATTCAATCTAGCCCAGCAGACACTGCAACCAAAGTATTCCAATTGCTGCCAATAACTAAGGAAAAAATAAAAGATCTCAAAGAATTATCAGACCTAATGCCTGCAACTGCAGTGAACTATTATACAAGATTGTTAAAGGAACTGGAAGAAACCGAAACAGTTGAAGCAGGTAATACAACATTCGACGAAGAGGACCAAATAATGGATTACACCAGTTAACATCAGAAGCTATCAATAAATAATATTCTAAAATTTGTTGGCGTTTTATTATATCGACATATTACACAACAATATTTTACTCAAATATGTGTTCAAATTCATACAACATTTCAATAAATCGGAAAAATACAAAGGTTTAAAGTTTACAAACTTTAACTGCATTTTGTGGCATAATTCGAAAATGTTGCGTTCGCCCCTTCTCCACCGAACGCGTCGTATAACCTTGGTCTTGTTTCCGCCCGAATTATTCATTCTGACAAAGGTCAAGCTCGTTGCCTCACCTAATTAGACCTACGGCTTAACATGGAACCCGAACCATGATCCACCACTGGTGGTCAGGAATTACAGTACAAATTCCTCGCCCAGATTCACTTTTATGACATCCCGATCAGTCGCCCGGTGTCCTAACCAATCGGTTACCCAAAATATGATGAGAATCAGCTAAAGAGATGTTGTAAACAAGATGGCCTGCGTATAAGTCACATTCATGATTTCCTTTCGTTGGAATACTACTTATATTCAAAAGATATTTATCTTCCCATATAACATTTTCTAATATATCTTCGAAGTAGCTACTACTTTTCAATCGTGGATTGAAATAAATACATGAAAACAACTTCATTTTGAGGAACTTAAAATATTCTGACCAACAATGGGTTGCCTTAGTGAAAAAAACTTACTTTAAAATGTTTTAATCCATTAAAACTTTAATTTTTAGAAAGAAAGTTTAAATGTGTTTATGTGCAAATAACAAAAAACAAAAATTGGACTTCTAAACAGAAGTAGCGCCATATTGCCTCTCCTTTGGTTACGAAAAGGGATAAATTTAATTAAATATATGTGGATTTTCGAATATTCAACGGAACAATTCAGCTATATTCAGTGTCACTGTTGTCATTATGGTTTTAATAACATCATAAGATATGGATGCAAATACACTATCAGACATTCTTAAATAATTTTTACTTGCTCATGTAAAATTTTCACGAAACAAATTCTCAAAACTTTGAATCCGAACACGGATGGACGTACATCCCGCACCCACACCTATTAACTATATATATATATATATATATATATATATATATATATATATATATATATATGTAGGTTGATTTTAATGGGTAAAGAAGGTAATGAAAGGAAAAGGCAGCAATAAAAGTTTATATAATTGGATTAATTTAATTAGGCGGCGTTAGAGAGAGCTCTCTCAAACCTTTTTTCATCAAAGGCTTCTTACCAAACCTCTTAATTTAATTAATTAAAAATAAAAAGGAATTCCGCAGAATCGGAGTCGCGTCCTTGAAATGAGAAAAAAAATACTTTTAGATTCCTTTATTACATGAAAGGTACCAACCAACTACGGGAAAAGCATAAGAAGAAAAGTGTGAAGGTAGTGTTGCTTCACTTACCTTTTGGGCCACGTCCCAACATCGCTTCCGTTAGATTAGTGAAGTTAAGGTTAATGGGATTTGCTTAATCTCCTTCGCAATGGCTATAAGGTCTTGTGACGGAGGGGACCTACGGCTTTACGTGATATTTGAATCACGGGTCGCTACATAATCTGGACCCCGGAGGACGATCCCCCATCTAACTACAATCAGACTCACGGTCGCTTAATTTCGTTTTTCGACGAGAAGCGGTGTTACGACATTAGTGAGGTTCAAGCGACGTTGTGTGTTCTCAGTAGTTGGATGGATAACCGTCCTCTCCGTCCAGATGATGTAGTGACCCGTTGTTTGGATCCCATGTAAAGCTGGTTAAGGAGGTTAAACAACCACAAAATATTATTATTTAGTTATTTTTACCAACATAGATGATTTCGCCATACTTAGCATGTCTATATCAGGAGTATTCCGCAGAAAGAGGGGATAACTGACAATCTCTTTACTGTACGGATCCATAAAGCTGGTTTTGAAATTGTTAAAGGGTTGGTCTTTGCGGTCTTATAATTTTTTTTAATTATTATTGTTTGCGCACTTTTTCCTTGTATAATTTATTCTTTTTTTTTATTCGTTCTCTTTTCAACCACTTAAACAGTTTTCTGTATATACAAAGTGCTATCAAATTATGTTTTATAAATTAGTATACATATTCAGGACGTGAAAGTGAACAAAAAAGTTCCTATGAACATAAATCCTCAATCGCTTCGTTTCCGAGATACATTGCTTTTTTTGTCGAGGACGATCCAATTAAAATGAAAGTCATTAAAGTTTATCAAAGTTTATTTACAGCAAGTGCTCAAAATGGTTTCCCTGCATCAGAGTACATGCTTCAACGCGTCGTTGAAAATTCTGCCGTACACGTTCGAAAACACCTTCATGGTTGCGTATTGTTTCTGAACAATCTTGAACACGTTGCCACAATTCATCTGTTATTAACTTCTCTTGCAGAAACAAGATTTTTTAAATAGCCCACAAGAAAAAGTTAATTGCATTTAGGTCCGGAAACCTGGGTGACCAAACTACGGGACCATGCCGCCCATGTATGTACTCTGATTAGGGAAACCATTTTGAGCACTTGCCGTAAATAAACTTTGACAAACTTAATGACTTTCATTTTAACTGGCTCGTTAAATTCTCGTTAAATAGTCGACATCTGGACATAGGGATGCTGCAGTAGATGGAACCTTATTTCGTCATTGAGATGGTCTCTAGTTGCTCGGTTCTTGTAGTTGGCCAGGTGATCACTGCTGGCGGTTGACGGATGAACTTCAATATCCTGCAAGCGTTTGTTGATGATTATATCTACAAAGGTGAACACACAAAATGGTCAGGTATAAATCTTTATTTCACTGTTTATAAGTAACACTCATTAATGACCAAGAACAGGGTGATTATTGTACTAAAGTTTATGAAAAAATTGAAATTGAAATTTCGGTAAATCTATTCTGAGATATAGTTTTTTAAACTCTGACTAAATACTCATATCAGATAATACAGGTATTGCAGGGTACAAGTATGTACATGTAATTAATTACCTACAACTATCTTCTTCTCAAGTCGTGGAACTTTCTTAGGAAACAAGAGGTCATCGTCTGGATCACTACTAGTCACCCGACCAGCGTGAATGAAGTCATTTGTGACCTGGTCTGCAATAGTGCGAGAGCCTTGTCTGGACGATGATTTGCTGTATTCTTGAAGAAACTTGAGATGAATGGCTGTTGCATAATGTTGACCTCTACAGAACTAAATTTAATTTTACTCTGCGAGCAGTAAAAATGAACACAATACATAAGTGAAAAACTGGCAGAAGAGGCTGATTAAAATAGAAACTACCAGCAGTCTGTATCAACCGATTAGCAGATCTGCTAATAAGCATATCATCTACCATCTGGCAGTCAAGACACGCTCAAACTTTTGTATCGTTTAAGATTTTAAAATTAAATATTAACAATTTTAAAGGTATGGCAAATGAACGTGTCTCTGGTGAAAACTGTACCGACTAAGAAAGTATGAGAGAATCATTTGCTTGACAATATTATGTCATTTTCGCTCGGTTTTATTTTTTCATTTGCTTACTGACAGGAAATTTTATGAACGGAGAGGGTTTTCGGGGAGGTAGAAACCCCACTTCCTTAAATACGCCTCTGAGTACCTTATTGAATTCTTTGACCTCCTCATCAAAATATTTTCACTGACTAACTGATCCTTTTGACGCGTTATAAACTCTTCAACATTCTGATATTGACTGCAAATAAACGCTTGAAAAAGATGCAAAAAGCGTTTAATTAAGTCCCGGTTCATATATGTATGGATTATTAGACCAAAAGAAGTAGTCTTCTTTAAATTCTATTTAGTTTGAGTTCATAAAGACAATTTTTATGTGTTGAGTCTACAGATACGAGTATATGTAAAAAATATTCTAAATGAAATGCAGGCCTGTATATGGACGGTTTGCGACTGCGGATACTTGTGGTTTTTAGTCCAGTTTGTGTAGAGCAAGCCTAAGGTAGTACGAGTGTGACTGTGATTGATGCAGGTAAATTTGTGCTGCCTTAGGGAGGAAACACAAACTTGCGGTGCATCTTACTCCTGAAGCAGCGCTGTCCAACTTGCGGGCCGCGGAATGGACGTTTGCCAAATTTCATTTCTAAATTTTCTTCCCTATTTTGTCATTTCTAGTAGGGAAAACAACATTCAGCGGGTTCCTAAGTCGTATTAACCAACAGTGTATGATTATAGGCAACATCTTGGCCGCGCTTTATAGAAGTTGGACAGCACTGTCCTGAAGTATTATGCCCCAGGAATGATAATAACTGGGGCTGGCTGCAATACAACTAACGAAAATTACAATCAGTTGAATATGATTACAGGTGTTCTTAGGACTAGACTAACACAGAGCATTGTTGCTTTCAGTTGTGTTGAACCACGTACGAAAGCTTCGTCAGTTCTTTGACCAGTATTTGCTTAGCAATGCTGCTGTGAGCTGCTCGTACCCTGAAATGGGCGTATGGGCGGAATGGTGCTCTGTGTGAAAAGATGTTTGACTCTTCATACCTCCACTTAAACTACACTGGTATGCATATGAAATTTTTTTGTCTGCTGTGAAGGTTTTTTCAACTCATATTATATAATTCGACCATGCTGAATTCGAAAATGACATTGGTTTTCCTCAATCAGGTCAGGTTTTTTCTGTATTGGCCATTTATTATAAGTCCAATTTTATCCCCAAATTTATTGATTTTTTTTAGCTTAAACACTGTAGATACGAGTAATATTATAAGAACACTCGTGAAAAATGAAAACATTGTGTGAATAAATACTTTTATTCATACAATGAATATGGAAAAAAAGTTTATTAAGGAAAGAATGAAGTTTTTTTGGCTTTCCGTCTGTGTTTTTCTTCGGGCACGTCTCGCTTCAAACACCAGCAATAGTCCGCCAGCATATTGATATCCCAGTTTCCCTGGTACCTCTCTTCCATTATTTTGATATCTTGGTGAAATCGTTCACCCTTGTTCCTCACTATAATCCCCGCAATTTCCAGGAAAATAGTCCAAGCGGGACCACAAAAAGTGCATTTTTATGGACATGCGCGACCCATGAGCTTTGAAAGCTTCCATCAAGTTTTCGACAACGGACTCGTATTCTGGACTTCTACGCTTGCCAAGAAAATCAGTGACAACTGATTTGAATGCCTGCCAGGCATTCTTCTCAGTTGGAGTCATTGCGTTTTCGAACTGAGTATCCTTGATCAAAGTTCGAATTTGAGGACCATCAAAAACCCCAGCATTTAGTTTAGCATCAGATATATGAGGAAATTTACTCTCGAGATATCGGAATGCTGAACCCTCCTTATTCATTGATTTGATGAAATTTTTCATCAAGCCCAGCTTAATATGAAGTGGTGGGAGAAAATTGTTGTTGGTGGTACAAGGGGCACTGAAACGACATTATGCGACCCAGGTTCAAAATTCTCTCTCGATGCCCATTCACGCTGTGCATAGTGCTTCTCATCCGCTCGGCTATCCCATTTGCAGAGGAAACATGGGTATTTCGTGTATCCCCCTTGCATTCCCAATACAAATGCCACAATCTGAAAAAATGAAAATATTTAAAGAATTTAGAGAATTTGTTCTATCAGATAAAAAAATATATGCATTGGACTGTATCACTTCTGTGGGGAAGTTAAGTGTTCTTATACGCTCTCAAATAACCTTTGGAAAAAACAACATAGTCAATAGCAATAGTTTACTTATGATATTAGTATTACCTTCAAATCTCCACAGATCCTCCAGTTATGTGGTCGTATACGAGAGCATCCAGTAAAATTTTCATGTTATCGTAGCTCTCAGTAAGTTGTACGGAATGTGCTACAGGGACTGATGCAACCCTATTCCCAATGTTGAGAAGTACTGCTTTCAAACTTCGTTTAGACGAGTCTATAAATAGCCTCCATTCTGATGCGTTATGGCAGGCCCAAGGATTCGATTAGCCCCTCAACATTGCAGCAGTACACTAAGGAAGAGGTATTTTCGTGCACTGCAAAAAACTTGCGGAATTCTTCCTCTCGTTTCCTATACCAGGAGAATGTTGTTCCCGGAGCCAGCAAGTTGTCCTCTCGAAGTCGTGAGCCCAAGACCTCGGCAGCTAATTTGGAAAGTCCTAAATCCCTGGTAAGATCATTAAGTTTGGCCTGGTTGAGAGGCCTCGGCTCATTTGAAGCGGTATTTTGAGGTATATACGACTGGGACTGGTCATTGGCATTGGTCATTGATTCATCATCAGAATCATCGAAGTCCAGGGTTTGAGGTGGGTCGGGTATTGGAATTCCAGGACCATGGGGTACAGGTCTCATAGCAGAAGGAATGTCAGGGTATACAACAATGTGTTTATTCTTCTTGTTAACTCCTGAAAATAGAAACACAGAAACATGGATATAAAACTTGCATATGAAATAGAAGAAGCATTCAGACAGTGGCGGCTCGTGAGGGAAGGCTGCGGTCTGTAAGATATGAAATAGGTCGATGGAGTCTGTATATTTTTCTTTCTTTTTCATTCATATTGTCCCTTCGGGACAATATGAATGAAAAAGAAAGAAAATATACAATCATTGTATATGTAAATGTAACTTGTATAACAATATGTGTATGTAAATGTATTTCCTATAACAATATGTATATGTAAATGTATGATTACCATTATGGTGAATATTATGCTATATATGGTGAATATTACATTATGGTGAATATTATGTCAAGTTTCATACGAGGATTTCAAAATATTTAAGAAAAATAAATTTATAAGCCCACCTTGAAGGTTTGTCATGCAGAAAAAGCAATCTGTCATGTGATCCTTTCCTTCTCTCCAAATCATGGGAATTCCAAAAGGCAAAGATTTCGCTCTGCCTTTGCTCCATCTTCTCAAATTTTCAATGCACGTCTTGCAGCACATATGAGGGGCGAAATTTTTGTCCTGGTCCCCTAGCTTAATTCCAAAGTATGCTCTATACATTGCTTCACAAATTTAGTGATTTGGGACTGGTTATTTGGCATGGTACCGTCCCACATATGTAGCAGAATCTATTGGGATCATTTTTACACGCTCTATTCATTATGAAATATTTTATCTATATGCCTGAAAAGTAAAAAAAGATATTATACAAGTGAAACAAGTGATGATAGATGTTACTGTTCCAATTCCGCTTTGACAAATCACGAAAAATTCTATTTTACTTATGAGGCCATAGCCGGATAACCTGAGCTGATGAGAAAAACGGATTGCAGATTCGAAATCAGCAGGAAAATCTCTATAAGAATCACTTACAAAACCCTTGACAGCAAAATGATGCATACCAGTGCTATGAATATACCGGTGATTAAATATATACGAGTGTGTGTGTGTGTGTGTGTGTGTGTATATGATACATACAGACCTTGCATGGAACAAGGAACTCTTCTGGGAAATTGACATCTGGGAAATTGACTCTTCCCAGAAGAGTTCCTTGTTCCATGCACGTCTGTGTGTATCATGAAAGAACCTCAGGGGACCATTCTGAGTTCAATCCCATATATATATATATATATATAATATATATATATATATATATATATATATATATGATGAAAATAACCACGAAGGAAAAAAGAACACAGAATGGTGTTCAAGCGCTTTCGTCTAATGACATCCTCAGGAACACTAAAATAAATAACAAGTTCGAGACTATATAGGTCACAAAAAAAAATTCATATGTATATATACTTGTGTCATTT
>JAJOZX010004611.1:172500-382859 GCA_023014485.1 Bathynomus jamesi | reverse complement strand
AGGAGAGAGAGAGAAAAGAGGAAAGAGAGAGAGAGAGAAAAGAGGAAAGAGAGAGAGAGAGAGAGAGAAGAGAGAGAGAAGAGTTACAAGGAAAAGAAGTACCTCAAAAGGCCTTGCGGCCCATACCGAGGAGGTCTACAATGGCAACGGGTGCCAGGGAAAATTTGTCATTCACTATGCTAGCAGTAGTAGAAAACTGGATAGAAAAGTAGAAGGCTCTCCCCCCCCCCGCTCCCTCCCTGCCAGAGGCAGGTACGGAAAAAGGTTGAAGAAAATACCTTGACCCTGGAAAAGTAGCCAAGGAAATTTTACAGGAAAGTGGAGAATATATAAATAGCTCTATATTTAGCTTGCTCACAGAGACCGAGCAAGCGAACTCCTGCAGTTGGTTCCAGATATTACTATTTTATAGGAAAAGAAATTTCCGCAGACTGAGGTCCTAAATGTCTTTACACACTCAAATAGTGTGCAAGATTTCGTCTAACCTTTCTTGAACTGATCCACAGAGGAACTGTTCACAATCCGAAGGTAACATGTTCCATGTGTCACAGATCTTATACGTAACGTAATTCCCACACACACTAGTCCTAAACCGTTTCAAATCCAACTTCCAACCATTGTTGCGAGTTGGGTTATCATTTAAACTAAACATACTTCTAAAATCGACATCGTTGAACCCTCGTAAGAGCTTGAAAACCTCGATCAGTTGACCGCGCAGCCTCCGAGTTTCAAGCGAAAACAAGTTCAGGGCGCGTAACCGTCGATTGTAGCCCATATGCCTAATGGAAGGGATCAACTTTTGTGGCCTCGCCTGCACTCGCTCCAGCCTCTCAATATCCTGAGGGTGGGCGACCAGAACTGCACAGCATACTCCAGTACGGCCGAACAAGGGAATTGTACAGTGAGAGCACAATCTCCTTGTTCCGAAACTGAAATTGCCTTCTGATATAACCCAATAGTTTCTGGGCTTTCTTTTCCACCTCTACACACTGTTTCGTAAACTTAAGGTCGCTGCTAATTAGCACACCCAAGTCCTTTTGTAAATCAGTCACCTCGATATTACTGCCCAACTCGAGTAGTCCGACTTGGGATTGGCGTAGCCAATGTGCATCACTTTGCATTTACCCAAGTTAAACGGCATTTGCCATTTTCGGACCACTCTCCTATCCTACCTAGGTCCGCACGCAGTTCCTCGATCGCTTCGGGCGTCCCAACATTGGCCCCAAGCTTGGTGTCATCAGCGAATTTGGCGATCCGACTGACGATGCCACCGTCGATATCATTTATGTAAATGGTAAACAACAGTGGCCCCAAAACGGAACCCTGAGGAACCCCACAAGTGACCGAGGCCCAACCCGAACTAGCCCCTTTAATTACAACCCTCTGCCGCCTATTCCTCAGCCAGTTTCAATCCACCTACCTATTTCCCCACCGATACCAGCGCGCGCACTTTCGCCATTAGCCGGCGTGAGGTACCTTATCAAAGGCTTTCTGAAAGTCGAGATAAAGTATATCAATCGCCCTACTCTTATCGTACTCACTCAACATGACGTGGAAAAACTCGAGCAAGTTGGTGAGACACGACCTATGCCGTCTAAACCATGTTGGGAGTCCCAAGTAGCTTGTAGGAATCCAAATGGTCAACGATTCTATCAGCTATTATCGTTTCTAATAATTTACCTACAACTGAAGTGAGACTAATAGGACTATAGTTCCCTGGACTTTCGTGATCCCCTTTCTTAAAGATAGGGGTCACGTTGTCCTCCCTCCAGTCACCAGGCACCTGGCCCATCACCAGCGATTTGTTGAAGACTGTAGCCAGGTGGGGAGCCACTGGTCGCGCACTTCTCGCAAAACACTGGGGAGAAACTGGTCTGGCCCAGGAGCCTTAAACGCGCTCAGTTTGTCTATTCTATGAGCAACGACTGTCGCGGTACATCTAACACTATCCAGGCCAGCACCTTCGTGCCTCACAGCTGGCTCGGGGATGACGCGGGTATCCTCCCTGGTGAACACTCCGCAAAGTACTCATTAAGCACATTAGCGATGTCCGCGTCGGAGGTCCGCAGAACGCCGCTTCCGTCCTTTAAAGGACCTATCATGCTTCTAATGGGCTTTCTACTATTAACATAACTGAAGAACTCCTTAGGGTTCCCCTTGCAGAGGCTTGCCACCCGTAGTTCTTCGTTACGTTTCGCTAGCCTAACCTTCGCCTTCACTTCCCTACACAGGCGACATACGCTTCAGTGTTCTCGTGGGACGATTGGCCTTCGCCCTCCTATACGCTACTTTCCTATTTCGGATAGCCGAAGCGATGCCACGATTGAACCACTTAGGCTGCGTTGAAGCAGGGGTGACCGGTTTTGAGGGTATGGCAGCAGACTGCAGCACCCATAAACTCATCCCGGAATGCACTCCACACTCCCTCAACATCGCCGCCAGCCTCTAACCCCATCTCTGCTACGCTATCCCTGAGGCTAACAAAGTTCGCCCGCCGGAGATCGAGCTTACTGCCTCTCGAGTTACTACGCTTCACCCGAGGGACGCACACACGGAACCTAATAAGACCGTGATCACTCCCGCCCAACGATTCGTCAACGGTGAGGCCAGTGACGAGGTTGTCTTCGGTCGTGAATACTAAGTCTAGAACGCTTTCGCCTCGTGTAGGCTCGTTGACCCACTGAGTGAGGAAGTTCTCATCAGCAAAGTCAACTAGCCTCCTCCCTTCAGCATCGGCAGTCCTGTTTTCCCACTTTATGCCGCGACAGTTGAAGTCTCCTAAAACTACACACACCCTATCCCCTAGCAGGCTACTGAGTTCGGTGTACAGGGCTGTATCGTCCTCGAGGAGGAGATGCGGAGGTCTGTACACCAAGATTAACCTATAGTTCGTCCCTCCCACGTTCAGATCGACGCCAAGCAGCTCCCGTTCCGACCGGAACTGGCAGTCAACCGGACTCAACGTGTCTCTGACGTATATTAGTACCCCACCCCCCCCCTCCCCACGGTGCGGTCTTTCGAAACATTCTATACCCTGGAATTTCGAACTCCCCAACGTAGTCCCTACGATCAGTATGAATCCAGGACTCGGTGATAGAGAGAGAAAAGAGAGAGAAAAGAGGAAAGAGAGAGAAAAGAGAGAGGAAAGAGAAAAGAGAGAGAAAAGAGAGAGAAAAGAGGAAAGAGAGAAAAGAGGAGAGAGAGAGAAAAGAGGAAAGAGAGAGAGAGAGAGAGAGGAGAGAGAGAAGAGAGAGAGAGAGAGAGAAAAGGAAAGAGAGAAAAGAGGAAAGAGAGAGAAAAGAGGAAAGAGAAAAGAGGAGAGAGAGAGAAAAGAGGAAAGAGAGAGAAAAGAGGAGAGAGAAAAGAGGAGAGAGAGAGAAAAGAGGAAAGAGAGAGAAAAGAGGAGAGAGAGAGAGAGAGAAAAGAGGAAAGAGAGAGAAAGAGGAAAGAGAGAGAAAGAGGAAAGAGAAAAAGGAGAGAGAGAGAAAAGAGGAAAGAGAGAAAAGAGGAGAGAGAGAGAAAAGAGAGAGAGAGAGAAAAGAGGAGAGAGAGAGAAAAGAGGAGAGAGAGAGAAAAGAGGAAAGAGAGAGAAAAGAGGAGAGAGAGAGAAAAGAGGAGAGAGAGAGAAAAGAGGAGAGAGAGAGAAAAGAGGAAAGAGAGAGAAAAGAGGAGAGAGAGAGAAAAGAGAAGAGAAAAGAGGAAAGAGAGAGAGAGAGAGAGAGAGAGAAAAGAGGAGAGAGAGAGAAAAGAGGAGAAAGAGAAAAAGAGAGAGAGAGAAAAGAGGAAAGAGAGAGAGAGAGAGAGAGAGAGAAAAGAGGAGAGAGAGAGAGTTACAAGGAGTTACAAGGAAAAGAAGTACCTCAAAAGGCCTTGCGGCCCATACCGAGGAGGTACCAATGGCAACGGGTGCCAGGGAAAATTTTGTCTTTCAAACTATGCTAGCAGTAGTAGAAAACTGGATAGAAAAGTAGAAGGCTCTCTCCCCACCCTCCGCTCCCTCCCTGCCAGAGGCAGGTACGGAAAAAGGTTGAAGAAAATACCTTGACCCTGGAAAAGTAGCCAAGGAAATTTTACAGGAAAGTGGAGAATATATAAATAGCTCTATATTTAGCTTGCTCACAGAGACACCGAGCAAGCGAACTCCTGCAGAGTTTTCTGAGGTTTTAATCTTAAACTATGAGTGTGTTCTGTACTTTGTCTAGCCTATTTTTAAACAGATTTACACTTTGACTGGAAACATCCTCTGAGGGAAGTTGGTTCCAGATATCAACTATTTTACAGGAAAAGAAATTTCCGCAGACTGAGGTCCTAAATGTCTTTACACACTCAAATAGTGTGCAAGATTTCGTCTAACCTTTTCTTGAACTGATCCACAGAGGAACTGTTCACAACTTCCGAAGGTAACCTGTTCCATGTGTCACAGATCTTATACGTAACGTAATTCCCACACACACTAGTCCTAAACCGTTTCAAATCCAACTTCCAACCATTGTTGCGAGTTGGGTTATCATTTAAACTAAACATACTTCTAAAATCGACATCGTTGAAGCCTCGTAAGAGCTTGAAAACCTCGATCAGCTGACCGCGCAGCCTCCGAGTTTCAAGCGAAAACAAGTTCAGAGAGAGAGAGAGGAGAGAGAGAGAGGAGAGAGAGAGAGAGAGAGGAGAGAGAGAGAGAGGAAGAGAGAGAGAGAGAGAGAAGAGGAGGAGAGAGAAGAGAAGAGAGAGAAAAGAGGAAAGAGAGAGAGAGAGAGAGAGAGAGAGAAGAGAGAGAGAGAGAGAGAGAGAGAGAGAGAAAAGAGGAAAGAGAGAGAGAGAGAGAGAGAGAGAGAGAAGAGAGAGAGAGAGAGAGAGAGAGAGAGAGAGAAAAGAGGAAAGAGAGAGAGAGAGAGAGAGAGAGAGAGAGAGAAGAGAGAAAAGAGGAGAGAGAGAGAAAAGAGGAAAGAGAGAGAGAGAGAAAAGAGGAAAGAGAGAAAAGAGGAAAGAGAGAAAAGAGGAGAGAGGAAAGAAAAAAGAGGAAAGAGAGAGAGAAAAGAGGAGAGAGGAAAGAAAAAAGAAAAGAGAGAAAGAGGAGAGAGAGAAGAGAGAAAAGAGAGAAAAGAGAGAGAGAGAGAAAAGAGGAGAGAGAGAAAAGAGAGAAAAGAGGAGAGAGAGAAAAGAGAGAAAGAGGAGAGAGAGAGAAAAGAGGAGAGAGAGAAAGAGAGAAAAGAGGAGAGAGAGAAAAGAGGAGGAGAGAAAAGAGGAGAGAGAGAGAAAAGAGGAGAGAGAGAGAAAAGAGGAGAGAGAGAGAAAAGAGGAGAGAGAGAAAAAGAGGAGAGAGAGAGAAAAGAGGAGAGAGAGAGAAAAGAGGAGAGAGAGAGAAAAGAGGAGAGAGAGAAAAAAGAGGAGAGAGAGAGAAAAGAGGAGAGAGAGAGAGAAAAGAGGAGAGAGAGAGAGAAAAGAGGAGAGAGTTACAAGGAGTTACAAGGAAAAGAAGTACCTCAAAAGGCCTTGCGGCCCATACCGAGGAGGTACCAATGGCAACGGGTGCCAGGGAAAATTTTGTCTTTCAAACTATGCTAGCAGTAGTAGAAAACTGGATAGAAAAGTAGAAGGCTCTCTCCCCACCCTCCGCTCCCTCCCTGCCAGAGGCAGGTACGGAAAAAGGTTGAAGAAAATACCTTGACCCTGGAAAAGTAGCCAAGGAAATTTTACAGGAAAGTGGAGAATATATAAATAGCTCTATATTTAGCTTGCTCACAGAGACACCGAGCAAGCGAACTCCTGCAGAGTTTTCTGAGGTTTTAATCTTAAACTATGAGTGTGTTCTGTACTTTGTCTAGCCTATTTTTAAACGATTTACACTTTGACTGGAAACATCCTCTGAGGGAAGTTGGTTCCAGATATCAACTATTTTACAGGAAAAGAAATTTCCGCAGACTGAGGTCCTAAATGTCTTTACACACTCAAATAGTGTGCAAGATTTCGTCTAACCTTTTCTTGAACTGATCCACAGAGGAACTGTTCACAACTTCGGAAGGTAACCTGTTCCATGTGTCACAGATCTTATACGTAACGTAATTCCCACACACACTAGTCCTAAACCGTTTCAAATCCAACTTCCAACCATTGTTGCGAGTTGGGTTATCATTTAAACTAAACATACTTCTAAAATCGACATCGTTGAACCCTCGTAAGAGCTTGAAAACCTCGATCAGTTGACCGCGCAGCCTCCGAGTTTCAAGCGAAAACAAGTTCAGGGCGCGTAACCGTCGATTGTAGCCCATATGCCTAACGGAAGGGATCAACTTTGTGGCCCTCGCCTGCACTCGCTCCAGCCTCTCAATATCTTTCCTGAGGGTGGGCGACCAGAACTGCACAGCATACTCCAGGTACGGCCGAACAAGGGAATTGTACAGTGAGAGCACAATCTCCTTGTTCCGAAACTGAAATTGCCTCCTGATATAACCCAATAGTTTCTGGGCTTTCTTTTCCACCTCTACACACTGTTTCGTAAACTTAAGGTCGCTGCTAATTAGCACACCCAAGTCCTTTTCTAAATCAGTCACCTCGATATTACTGCCCAACATCGAGTAGTCCGACTTGGGATTGGCGTAGCCAATGTGCATCACTTTGCATTTACCCAAGTTAAACGGCATTTGCCATTTTTCGGACCACTCTCCTATCCTACCTAGGTCCGCACGCAGTTCCTCGATCGCTTCGGGCGTCCCAACATTGGCCCCAAGCTTGGTGTCATCAGCGAATTTGGCGATCCGACTGACGATGCCACCGTCGATATCATTTATGTAAATGGTAAACAACAGTGGCCCCAAAACGGAACCCTGAGGAACCCCACTAGTGACCGAGGCCCAACCCGAACTAGCCCCTTTAATTACCACCCTCTGCCGCCTATTCCTTAGCCAGTTTTCAATCCACCTACCTATTTCCCCACCGATACCCAGCGCGCGCACTTTCGCCATTAGCCGGCGAAAAGAGGAGAGAGAGAGAAAAGAGGAGAGAGAGAGAGAAAAGAGGAGAGAGAGAGAGAAAAGAGGAGAGAGAGAGAAAAGAGGAGAGAGAGAGAAAGAGGAGAGAGAGAGAGAAAAGAGGAGAGAGAGAGAGAAAAGAGGGAGAGAGAGAGAAAAGAGGAGAGAGAGAGAAAAGAGAGAGAGAGAGAGAAAAGAGGAGAGAGAGAGAAAAGAGGAGAGAGAGAGAGAGAGAAAAGAGAGAGAGAGAGAGAGAGAAAAGAGGAGAGAGAGAGAGAGAAAAGAGGTGAGAGAGAGAGAGAAAAGAGGAGAGAGAAGAGAGAGAAAAGAGGAGAGAGAGAGAGAGAAAAGAGGAGAGAGAGAGAGAGAAAAGAGGAGAGAGAGAGAGAAAAAGAGGAAGAGAGAGAGAAAAAGAGAGAGGAGAGTTAAGTGGGTTTGTCCCCTGTAAAATTTTAAAAAATTCTGGCTTCAGCCTGCATGGCAAAATATATTATATATAACCTAAAATATTTTTTCATTACAACCTCAATTTAAAACCGAGAGAGGTATGAATTTGAAATTTTTACTATATATGCAACTCTACATGGTCTACATAAGAGTAGAAAAATAAACTTGCTATGTTATGAATTTATTATTTAATAACCACTTCATTCTTGAAAATTAGTATTTGAGTATTTACTCCTTTCTAAAACAATATTTAAAATTTTAAATTAGGTAGGTACTGTACCTGAGAGAGATTTTGAGGAGCTTTCTAGTGGTATACACTGTCAGGCAAGTGACTTCAGTCACCAATCGTCTATGAATATTTTTCGAATTTGAGGTTTTTGACCCATGTTCATTTAAATTCAAATAACTCAAAAGCTATAAAGAGTACATGCACCAAATCAGTATCATCCTGAAGAAGAATTTTTTTTACAACCCTTGTTCTATAGATTTTTTGGCGAGTTTAATATTTTGAGTTCCTATCACTTTTTTCACGATGCATAATTGAAAATGTATAATTGAAGCAGAGGGGTTTATAAATGAATATTTTTAACTTTAATTGTTTTACTGTATATAGTTGAAAGAAATATTGTTCTACTAGCAATGATTTAGAAAATAGGCAGTGTGTCGGGTCAGCTTAAAAAAGTAATGCATCATAAATTGCACACAGCTAAGACACCACATGTTTTTCTGGAATGTAGAGGAGCATATCTAAAATTTGTTTGGAAAACATTTCAAGATTTTTCCTTCTGCAATCTTTGGCGAAGTTTTTCGCACTTTGATGGATTGCCCTGACATGATATATGAAGGAATTTGGCCAAAATGACAATCATTCTGAACAACATTTCTTTCCGAACATTTCTGCCAAGTTTCAGCACGACTGGTTGAAAAGCATTGATTTTAGAAGTTATCAGTAATACTGATAATACTATTAGTAATAGCAATGTTTTGAGATGAAATTATTAGCTTATGTTTCAAGAACTTATCATTTCTATCACTTTTGCTCGTGTGCAAAATATTTTTGAAGTTGATACATTGATTCATGGTAAAAAAAAAAAGAGAGAGAATCAGCCAGTTTGTGGAAATTCCAAAGCTAGTCATACTTCATCATTTCACCAAGTTTCATGAAGAGCTGATGAAAAGCAAAGGCTGTAGCCTTTATGGAATAATAATAATAATAATAATAATAATAATAATAATAATAAATATTAACTCCATGCTGATGATATGGTATTAATTAGCCCTTCAGTTAAAGGTCTGGACATCTTTTAAAATTTTGCATATTATATTTACAGAATAATATTCATTTTAATGTTACTAAAATTAAGGTTATGCAATTCCATCCCAGGAATTCAATTGAAACAGCTATTATTATTTTCAAAATGAAAGGTGAACCAAGAGAGCAAATAGAAATTTAAGTATCTGAGTCAAATTATCACCAGCTCTGGAGTGATGAGTCAGTATAAGAAAACATCATCAAAGTTTCTGTGCTAAAGCAAACATGATTATAAGGAACTTCATATTCAATCCAATGTAATGTAATGGTAGGGTTGTTTAACCTCCTTCATGACATCTAAGGTCATATGACAGAGGGGACCTACAGCTTTACGTGGGATTCGAACCACGGGTCGTTACATAATCTGGAAACATAGGATGGCCCCCTATCCAACTAATATCCAGACCCAGTGTCGCTTAATTTCGCTGATCGACAGGAAGCGGTGTTACAACACTGGCCATGACGTAGTCCAGAGACTGTACAATTGAAGCTGAACCTACTTTTTTTTTTTATATATTCTGAGAGTTGCCAACATGGATATATGGAAAACCAGGAAAACCAGGAAATCAAGGATGAAAAAACAGTATAATTCAAGATTAAAGGTTTTATTGAAGACCACCAATATATTATAGTACAGAATAACATACACAAACATTACCTTTCATGTGTGTTCTTTTATAATGTTCTTAGTTGTTGCTAAGAGCATACACAGGCTGAAGATGGGTATGTAAATGGCTTTTTTAAAGGTTTATTTCGAATGAAATAAATATTTCAGATATCGGAATTTATCATGAAAAAATGGGAATACAGAATTTGATAGTAAAAATGGGGATAATTCCAAGAAAATGGAATATTTGGCATGTATGTATTCTGCACTAATATTTATGGGTAGCAACTTTGGGCTAATTTTTAAAAAAGTTCTGGCAGGACCCTAAATTTGCTTTTTAACAGATCTATTAGACTGCTGCACAATTTACTTCCAAGAGGGTTAGCTTCACAAATGTTTGCAAACTACAATGTCTTGAGCTTCCGGGAGTTAACAAGGCATACTCAACAGTCTAATGCAAGGAATTCAAAACTCAATGAAGCTCCAATCGTTTAAGCTATTCATCAGTTTGGCTTTGTCTTTTAAACAAAATGTTCATCTACAGCTCCACTTAACACCATTAGTGGTGTTTTCATTAGTTGTATTTTTACTTTTATTCTTATTCTGTTTTTAATTTCCTCAACTACTTTTATTATTACTCATATCATTACTTGTACTTTCATTTAATTTTGTCATATTTTTGCTTTTAATTTTTTTTTTTTTAGTCAAGTGTGTCAAATCAACCAGCACTGAGAACTACTTCCTTAACCCAACAAATTTCTTTTAAACTTGGTGCATCTTCAGATATCAACTAAAAGTATTGTGTACACAATTTTGGATCCCCAGATATAGTAGTTAACAAGCTATAGCGACTTGATGTTCTAAACTATATTTGTCCAAGTTTGGGGATACAATAAATCAATGTCCCATAACCTCTATTTTTTAACTAAAAGCTATATTTTACATCAATTTAAATCTCTTTTCATACTATTTCATCTGATACTAAATATGTTCACATTTTCTAGACAATGACCCCTACCCCCTTAAATGAACTACATGACTTTTGATCCATCAGTTGACTCTTGCAACCAACCAATTTCAATTCACCCAATATTTAAACACTTCCTGAAACAGATACTGGAGATAATGTGCACTAGAAATTAGCCAGGGTAATCCAGAAGGTTTTGAGACAATTTATTATCTATAATTTCTATTCCCAAATCCATGCAAATTCAACATTAATGGTCCATTAATGAGGGTAATGAGTGAATTTACACTGATTTTTTGTGTGTAAATGTATGTTTGTCCTTCAGTTTATTTGTTTTTCAGATTTTGAAAGAATGAGGTGCTCAGTTGGAATGTTTTTGGATAAAGGTTGTAAATATTAAAGTTTTTCCTCAGTGTTTAGTGAACCTGTTGGCAAAGAGCTTGATTTTGAAGCTACATACAGATTGTAGTGAACTTCCAACTATTTGCAAAGTCACAAGAAAACCTTTATGAGAATGTATGTGAGCAATCAGTTTTGCTGTGATCCTCTGAAAATTTATCCTGGGAAAAAATTAAAAGTGATTTATGGAAAATTGATTTAGCATTTACCCAGAACCCTGAGGTCCAGCTAATGCCATGCAAGAAGATATGTAGACAGTACCATACTCCAGTATCTAAAGTTTCCTTTGCAGAAAAATACAGTAAAACCAGTTCACCATCAGAATGAATGTCAGAGAATGATGATGAATATGTCTGCAGTAGTACTGAAGTAATATCAGTACTTCCCTAGATTACCCGAGATAGTCGCCTATTACTGTCAATGACGGGTCAGAAGCAGAATCCATCAAAAAAACTGAGAAAGATTAGATGGAATATCAAATACACTGCACCCTCGATATATGCAAGGGATTGGTTCTACTAAAACCTTGCATAATGCAAATTCGCATATATCAAACTTATAGTTAAATGAAAAAAATAGGGACGCGTTCCACAACCAGTTTTTTTTTACCCTCCCGGCACCCCCAACAATAAATATGCCACTTTTTTATACCAAAAACATTCAACAAGATAACAGTAATGCTATATTACATCAATACTGTACAGTATAAATATTAAAGGACATAGTAAGCCTTGGTTTCAAGCGTTAATGAGGTCCTCTTATGCTTGGCTGAAGGCCCAGTACTAGGCAGAGGACGTTTAGAAGCCATGTCTACAATAAACAGTAAGACAAAACTGGAAAAAGCACTCAAAAATAGTGAAAAACAGGACATAGTCTAGAGCACAATGCACACACACCAACACGCTATAATGGTTTATGCGAGACTGTTGTTGTTTGGTGGGAACACATCGGTGCGCTCAGCAATATTTCACACTAGGTGGCGCATAAATGTGAATTTTTTCCGCATATACTGAATTCTTGGTAGAAATAGGGTCTTTGCATATGCTGAAGATGCATATATCGAGGGCACAGTATACATAAAACTTCATTGACCTTCAGTACAATTAGTTTTTATAAGAATTTTTAAGCACACACAAAAAATAGTTGATGATGTTTACATAAAATATATTAGTAAAATAATTTCTTTCCATTATTTTATTGTAACTTCATTACTGATGGACATTTCACTCTCTTATAAATTAGAGTTTCCATGAATATGACCCATTTTTTTTTATCAGCAAGTGTACATATTTAAGAATAACTAATAATGTTATGGTTTTAACCAACCAGATTTTTTGTACAAACTTCCTCCAATACATGTCTTTTATTGTGCATGAAAAAAAATTGTTTAAAGCGGATGTAGTGGTCAAGTGGTAAATTAAAAATAATGATCATAGTAATTTAATTAATTTTTTAATTTTTTAAGTATGTACTTTATGTACTTACTATCACTGGAAAGGTCATAAAAAGAGCCTTAAAATGGTGTAACATTTATCTCTAACTTAAAAAATAAGGGACTTATGGTGTATTATATGGTTCCAAGTTTATTGTCAGGTCAAAAAAGCATAAATCTTTCAGGACTTACATTTCAAAAAATAATCAAGATAAGAACTTGTAATTTCTCATATATGTTTTTAGTCAACATCTACAGATGCGCTAAGTTCCATAAAAACTGGACCCTCAAGATATATAACACTGGCCAAAGGGAAAAGGTAGAACCAGCTATTTGAGGAAGACAAGTAAATTGTACAAAGAATTAAGAAACAATGGGATATGATTATATGAAGTGCTAGATAGGAATGACTTGGAAGGGTTTTAGAAGGGAATTTGAGAATGAGGTTCCACATAATGGAGATGCAGTTTGGATCATCAAAGTAAATGATAGTGAGCAGGTTTGAAGCATTCCAGTAAAGGAAATGCCAGAAATAACTGAAGTAGTAGTGGGAGGAAAGATAAAGAGCAGTAACAACTGGAAAGCTTCTGGACCAGACAAGGTACAAAATTTCTGGCTAAAAAAAGTTAGAAACATTAAGAAAGCTATTAAAATCCTGTATTAACAAAGTAATAACTGACAATGGAACCATACCAGAATGACTAGCAGAAGGAAAGATGTATTTACTACCACAGTCAGAAGAGAGGAGAGAAACAACAAGCAAGTATAGACCAATCATGTGTCTATCAACAATGTACAAGATCATAACAGGAATGTTGGTTGAAAGAATAACTTAACATTTAACAGTGAAAAGGATAATGAGCCCAGAGCAGAAAGGATGTAGTAGAGGAATATATGGAACAAAGGATCAACTACTAATCAACAAAGTTATTCTTGAGAACTTGCAAAAGAAACCTCAGTATAGTTTGGATATATTACAAGAAAGGTATACAAGTGTCCCCAATTCCTGGATAAAGGAAGCACTGTATATACGTATATACAAGATTAACCCTATGATTAGGGACTTTATTTCAAAAGCACTGACAATGGAAAACAAATATCATTTTGAACTACATGAATGGAACACTGGAAATGAATAATGTCAAAATAAAAAGAGGAATATACCAGGGAGATTCCATCTCCCTGCTACTGTTTGTGCTCGCATTAAACCCACTCAGTCAACTAATAAACAACTTAGAGAATGGGTATAAAATAAAGTGAAGGGAACTGAAGAGCCTCAAACTCTGCCATTTGTTCTACATGGATGATCTGAATATGTATGCATCTAATAAAGAAACTTCAAAAGCACAAGTAAAGGGTGTAAAAATTTTCTCAGAAGATATCCAGATGGAATTTGGATTGGACAAATGTTTAGCATTTTAGAGTAAAAAAAAATAGGAAGAAAGACTGAATCAGAGAATATCATGGTGGATGAGGTGGAAATCCATGTTACAATAGGAGAGGGTGTATAAGCAGAAAATAAGATGAAAGAGAAACTTAGTAAAGAGTATATAAGAAGTCTAAAATTAATAGTAAAATCCCTGTTGAATAACAAAAACAAAATATCAGCAACTAATACATTGGCAGTACCTGCTTTGACATACAGCTTTGAAATAATAGATTGGCTTCAACAGGAGATAAATTAAATAGATACTAATACCAGGAAACTGTTACATGCACACAAACTCTCATTTAAAAAGTAGTGTATTTCAAGGCTGTACTTCCTGAAGAAGGGAGGATTGGGACTTATTCAAATAGACCAGGCCCATAGAACAGTAGTAACAGGATTAAACCACTACATAAAAGAGAGAAGAGTTTAACAAGTGAAAAAAATCAGGTATGATATCATAAAAAAATTGAGGGATTATAAGAACACAGTAAGAATGGAAGAGCTGCAAGAGAATATGCAAGGAAGAGCATTGTAATGAAAAATCAAAACAATGAATAAAAAAATGCAAAAAGAGAAAAGCTGAGATTATGGATGATAAATGGAAAAGATATCAGTACAGCAAAAGTTATAGGAATGCTATATCAGAAAAAGCATTTGTTGACAAAGAGAAGATACTGGAGTTCCTGACAAGGAGGTATCTATGATCTGAGGATGAGCATATTGTTGGGGCTGCACAAGACCAAGGATTAAGAATGAAGTGGTTCAAGAAAAACACTGAAGGGGAGAACACATAAGAACAGTGTCAGCTGTGTAGGGTAAGACCAGAGAGAGCAGCACATATACTGGCTGGCTTTGAAACTGTACTATAAATAGGGATGCATATAGAAAGGTACAATGCAGTCTGTAAATTGATTCAGTTTAATGTAAAAAATATAGAATAGACACTGAGGGTAGAGTAAATTGATTACATACTCCACAAAGCATTGAAGAAAATGAGGTGGTTCTACTGCTCTCTGAGTATGAGATCCCTCCAGATACCAATGTATCAAGAGGTAGACCAGATAATGCTGTGAAGGAGAAATAAGAGGAAGATACTCCATCACAGAGAGTGAAGTAGGAGATAAGTGTTGCTAGTTATGAGAAGGAAAAGGAGATGAAGTATCAAAGATTGAAATAGGAGATATGCCAAATGTGGGATGTGGAGGTATGTGAGATACCAAAAGTGATTAGGACTAGGTACATTAAAAATGTTGACACAGCTGTACCTGGAACAATTCCCGATAAGAATGTCAGTGGGGGAAATTGTAAAGGAAAGGAAATCCTAAGATACAGCACTTCTATAGTGTGGCTGGCTCTTGATTTTGTCCAGTTGGGCAACTAATGGATTCCTTCCCTATAAGTAAGAGTCAATGCAGCAGGGAATCCATTGTATACACACATGGGAACAGGGGAATTGGAGGTAGTCAGGTTTTGTCTGTTGGTTGATCTGACACAGAATACTTTATTATTATTACTAGCTGTATTATGGAATTATTTCTTTGGCCAATGAGTTTTTCATTCCCATTGGGAAACAAAATTGTTTATAATATATATATAGTGTTGGGAGTGATACTGTTACTTATTTTGTAATTGTACCACCATTATTTTATTTATATTGTGATAAAATTGGTAACCCCATTACTTTCCATTCCATTTTCAGTCATTATTCATTATTTTCTTTTAAGATATCTACTTTTTCTTATATGAATAATCCATTAATCCTTTAGGCATTTTGTAATTTTTTATTCATGATTTATTTTAGTGTATTCTGTTCAATAATATTCATTTTTGTAATACTAAGTGCAAAGAGCAATTTTATTTTACATTTTTAGTTTTTTACTTATCTATTGATCGTGAATACAGTAATACCTTGAACAGCGCGGGTTTTGATGTAGCACGATTTGTATTTTCATCAATTTTTTTAAATTTAGCGTGCAATTTTCCTATTGTTTTCTAATTTCTTTTTGGTACTATTTCATTCGATGAACTTTCAACTTTTATTTGAAAAATATACAATCCAATTAACCACGCTGCGCAAGGTATTGCTGTATTATTTCAAATGGTAAAATTGTTAAATTGTATTGCTTATTATTTAAGTATATGTCTAAAATCAAGTTTTGTTTCATTGTATCATATATCTGACCTTAATTAAACATTTGCTTGATATTCAGAAATTCTTTTATAATTGTGATGTAGATATATCATTCTTATATTGAGAAATACTATATTTTCTAGTTTATTATAAAAGTAATGGTAACTGTAATGCATTACTTTTCAATAGAAGTAACTGTAGCGGTAATGATGTTACTTTCTATTGCAAGTAATGGTAATGCCATTACTTTAAAAAAGTAATGTGCCCAACACTGTATATATATATTAGGGTGGTCCAAAAATGTGACAAAAAAAATTATTCTCATGACAGTTGTCCATATACCATAAACACCAATGCTACTAGAAATAAAAATCTGGATCAATTCATGCATATTTAGAGGTGGCGCAACTTGTTCATTTTAGTTTTATTTTATATTATAAAAAAGGGATAGAGCAATGAAACTGGATATCATTATCATTTTTATGAACAAATGCAGCATAAACAAAAATACCACTTTAAAACTCAAATAAACTTGTTTAAATAGCATTCTATATATGGAATAATCTATAGTTAAGCTTCTCACATCACTTATGAAATCCAGAAGGTCAATCAGGTTCAATCGAAGGTAGAGCTGAAGCAGCCTGTTCTGATGCTCTCTTAACGCATGCCTTTTCTTTCAATTCCCTCTTCCGCTTCCTAGACTCTTTCTGAGTGAAGACCTTGTCAAAGGTTCCAAAACTAGAACTGCTGATATCTTCTTTCTGCATAGCTAAAAACTGTTTATCTTCATCATTCTTCATTTTAAAATATGCCTTTGAATGGGAAATGTCAAATAATTCCTCCAGATCTGCGCAGAAGATGTCCTCCTTCATGCGGTAGGTTTCTTGTGGTTTATTCTTGCTTTTTTTTAGGCCTTTGTACTCTGCCATCAGTTTCTCTAGTTTAACTATAGCATAGTCAAGGGTTGTTGTTGGTATCTGAGCTTTTTCCCAGTAGACAATAGCTGCTTCGACAGCCAGACGACAGCTTTCTCGGATAGTCTTCTTCTCTTCTATATGGTGAAACAGACACTTTCGAAGAACTAACTTCTTTGAAGGGAGTCTTGAGCACGTAATATCAGAAATAGGTTTGCCGACTAACCAAGCTTCAAAAGAACTTCTTGTCCTTGGCTTAGCCATAATAAATAACCTGAGAAAGAAAACAAAAACAGGATATATATATATTATATATATATATAAAATCTTCAGATATTTTAGTAAAAGTAGCTATAGCTTGTATCAATATACATACAGTTTTACAAATACTTGAGTTGAAGAAATGGTTCGATTGTGTTGATTTGTCATTTATTATGTTTTGCAAACCCCATAAATTGAATTTGTACAGGATCATATTCTCGGTTACGAAAGTTTAAGGGCACTAAAACATCAACATCTTTGCAAAAATCAACATTTGTCTATAAATATTTTTGTTGAATGAGTAATCCCTCCTTCCTTCCCCCCTCCCAAAAATATCACAGTTTGTTGGGATAATTTATAACCTGACTATAAAAGGAAAAGAGACTAACCTTTACTAAAGGATGAGCATCCACCCCTCAAATGGATGAAATGAAGCGACTATCTCTGAAACTTGGGAAAGTAATTTATATATGTTTCTTGCACCCAGGCAGCCAAAACATTGAACAAATGTGATGCAATATGCCTTTAGGGGTGTGAACAAATGTGATGTAATATGCCTGTAGGGGTGAGAAAAAATGTGATGCAATATTTCTCTAAGGGTGAGTCAGCAAGCTTGACTCATACACTTCTGTGGAAAATGGGAACATCATAATGCAGTACTGTTCAAACTTGCGCCACCTTTAAATGTTAAAAAATTTTCTCAAATTTTGGTGTGGTCTTTATCCATGTATAGAATGATAAAACACATTATGAGCTCTTATTTGTGCATTTTTATTTTTTATCATATACCTGCAGACCACCCTAATATTATATATATATATATATATATATATGGATTTCAGTCAGGCAGATCATGCCACTCACAACTAATGGAACACTACAACATTATTGATGCACTGGAAAATAATGAAAATTATGATGTAATAACACAGACTTTGCCGAAGCATTCAACAAGTGTGACCATGAAATCATAATACATAAACTGAAATATGGATGGGAATAACATGAAAAGTAGGGAAATGGATATATATGATAATTCCATTAATGAGCAGCGGCAAGTTGTTACAGTACAAGGAAAATCTTCATCAAAATCAGAGGTCCTCAGCTCAGTACCACAAGTAACAGTATTAGCTCCACTACTCTTCATAATCATGCTAACTAACATACACAAGGACAATACTAGAGACAGCACAGTAACATCATTTGCCAATGAGACAAAGATCAGTAGAAAAATAAGAAACCCAGAAGCTATAGGATCTCTACAAACAGACATGAACATAATCTACAAGTGGACAGAAGACAACAATATGAAGTTTAACATAGAGAAATTTCAACTGTTCTAGTACAGAAAAAGGGAGGACCTAAAATCCATGGAATATTATACCCGAAATGGACAGGAAATTCAGAGAAATTCTAAAGCAAAAGATTTAGGAGTTGTAATGACTGATGATGCAAAATTTGAAACACAAAATAAGATAGCAGTAAACAGAGCAGATACTGGGAACCTTTAAAAGGGACAGGAATATAATGATTCCTCTACTGAAAACACTGATCATACCCAAATTGGAATACTGCTCAGTCCTAACATGCCCATATAAAAAAGAAGACATTAAACAGCTAGAAGGAATTCAGAGAAGCTTCACAGCCAAGATCAATGGGTGCAAAGAACTAAATTACTGGAAAAGGTTACGCAAATTAAACCTATATTCACTGGAAAGGAGAAGACACACACACACCATTACTTACATGTGGAAAATAATGGAGAAACTAGTCCCTAATCTTACTCTGAACCCTTTAACTCCCCAAACAACAGTGGAAAGTAGAAAAGAAAGACAGTGTTGTGTTCCTTAATTAAAGGCTAGACAGAGAACATCCTTAACCCTGAAAGAAAATAGTTTTGTTGTGAGAGGACCAAGACTGTTTAATCAGCTGCCCAAAGACCTAAGAAACATGAGTGGCATTGCGGTGGACATCTTCAAAAGAAGATTAGACGCCTGGCTCAGAACAATCCCTGATGAGCTGGAGAGTACAAGAAACCAACTCACTACTTCACCAGGCCAACTTGAGAGGAGGGGGGTGACAAGCTTGACTTTCATGAAATGAGGAAGGTTGATATATATATATACACTACATGATCAAAAGTATTCGGACACCGCATGGTTTTTGGAAAAATGGTTTTATTATGGCATTTAGTAACCAGTAGGTCCACCCTTTGCTTTTATTACAGCGTCAACACGTCGAGGCATACTTTCCACCAGTTTTCGGTAAGTCTGTGCAGGAATGGCTCGCCATTCCTCTTGCAGAGCTGATGCAAGAGATGCAAGTGAAGCCAGGCGTGGTGTGCGGTTTCGTATCCATCGCTCCAGTTCGTCCCACATGTGCTCGATTGGGTTGAGATCGGGGCTCTGAGCAGGCCAGTCTAACAAATCCACCTTATTTTCACGAAACCAGTCCTGCACACGCCTTGCAGTATGGCAGGGAGCTCGATCCTGTTGAAACAAACAATGGCCATCTCCATAGTATTGCCACAGTGTAGGGAGGGCCGAATTGTCCAGAACGTCGAGATAAACGTCAGCGTTCATGGTAGTGGGTATAACAACCAATGGGCCGAGCCCTAGCCAAAAAACAACCCCATACCATGATGGACCCTCCACCAAACTTCACCGTTGGACGTACACAGTCAGGAAGAAGCCGTTCTCCGGGCTGTCGCCACACCCAAACACGCCCATCAGACTGGAAGAGTGAATACCGCGACTCGTCGCTCCAAAGAACAGTTTTCCAGTCCTCCACGGTCCAGGAACGACGGGAGACACAACAGGCCAAACGACGCGTGGCATTAACTTTTGTAATCAGTGGCTTGTGTACAGCTGCTCTACCATAATAACCGAGTCTGTGCATCTCTCTGCGGATAGTTACAGTACTAACGGAGGTACCGGATGCTCTTCCTACCTCCTCAGCGATGGAAGCGGCAGAGGACGTGCAGGACTTCTTGACATGTCGTACCAGACTTCTTCTATCACGTTCCGTCAGTTTGCATGGTCGTCCGGAACGTTTTTTCGCGTTAGTTGCACCGTCGTGCTTCCATCTCATGATAACATCCGCTACAGTCGACTTTGGTATATCCTGTTTGGCTGCAATGTTTCGTATAGAAACGTTACTTAAATAACATCCGATGACGAGTCCACGTTGGAACTCGGAGAGTTCACGTCCACGCGGCATGGCTTCACAACAGTTACTGATAACTTAACAGAACACCTCAGCATTATAGTTTCGCCATGCTTTTTCCCAGCATACCTTTCGGCGAAGGTGATATTTGCAGAAATGCGGATTTTCCGCGGTGTCTGAATACTTTTGATCATATAGTGTATATATATATGATGAATAAAACCACGAAGGAAAGGAAACACAAAAAGGTGCTCAAGCGCTTTCGTCTAATGACATCCTCAGGAACACTGAAGTACATAAAAGGTTACGGCCTATATATAGGTTACAGAAAGAAAAAATAAATAAATAAATAAATAAATAACACACACACATATAATATATATATATTATATATATATATATATGTGTGTGTGTGTAGATATGTGTATATATATGTATGTATATATATATATATATATATATATATATATATATGTTTGTGTGTATGTTATTTATTTATTTATTTTATTTTTTTCTTTCTGTAACCTATATATAGGCCATAACCTTTTATGTACTTCAGTGTTCCTGAGGATGTCATTAGACAAAAGCGCTTGAGCACCTTTTTGTGTTTCCTTTCCTTCGTGGTTTTATTCATCATAAATATTTTTCACGTGTTACTTTCGTGAAATAATTTTCATATATATATATATATATATATATACACAGGGATGTAGACAGGGGAGGCTACAGGGTGTTCAGCTGCCCCTGAAATAAAATCATGTTTGATATTTCTATGCATTATTTATGAGTAAGTACACCATGCCAAGTACCTTCAGCACATGTTTAATTATTGTAATACATTTAGGTGTGTGTTTTTACTCATTTACACACTTTAATATATACACCTTGTTAACCTTGTTTAGATTCTGTGTGTTGGTCTCTCTTCACATGAAGGTCAAGCTGGTGGCCCCGCCTCTAGGTCTGGCTTGGTGGAGGAGTCAGTTGCTCGTGTGTGCTCTCCACCATACATAGCCAGGTACACCTGACTCATCTGGTTCTGTCCTGAGCCAAGCATCTAGGCTTCTCTTGAAAACTTCAACTTTGACCCCTGTAACATTTCTGAGGTCCTTTGGAAGCTGGTTAAAAAGTCTTGACCCCCTGACAACCAAGCTATTTTCCTTCAGTGTTGAAGAGGTCCCTTGTCAGGCCTTTCATTTGGGAACACTACACATTCTGCCTTTCCTATTTTTCAGTGTTGTTTGAATGGTAATTGGGTTTAGTTTGATGTTTGGTACCAGTTTTTCAATCATTTTCCATATGTAGATTATGGTGTATCTCTCTCTTCTTCTTTCTAGAGAGTACAAATTTAGTTTATGTAGTCTTTCCCAGCAGATGAGCTCTTTCCAGCCATCAATCTTTGCTGTGAAATGCCTCCGAGTTTCTTCTAGTCTATTAGTTTCTTCCTTTTTATATGAGGATGTCAGAGTTTTTAGCAGGGGAATCATTACTGTCCTGTCCCTTCTTTTGAATGTTCTTAGTACATGTCCCACGACTCTCTTTACTTTATTTATAGCTATCTGATTTTGTGTTTTGAATTTGGTATCACCGGTCATTATTACCCCTAGATCGATCACTTTTGTGCTTCTCTGAATTTCCTGTCTATCTGGAGCATAATATGCAGCCTGTTTAAGTTCCTCATTTCTACCATATCTCAAGAGCTGAAATTTCTCAGTGTTAAATGTCACGTTGTTGTCTTCTGACCATTTGTATATTTTGTGTGTGTCCCTCTGCAAGGCCTCCACTTCATTTACATCACTGATTTTTCTGCTGATCTTTGTATCATCTGCAAAGGATGTTACTACACTGTTGCTGTTTACTCCACTGTCTATGTCTGTTACCATGATAATGAACAGGAGTCGGGCCAGTACTGTACCTTGTGGTACTGAGCTGCATACTTCCAATTCTGATGATGATACACCTTGAATTTTAATGACCTTCAGACATTCTCTGAGGAAGTTGTGGATACATTTTCCCACTTTGCCTGTTATTCCCATATATTTCATTTTATGTGCTATTATACCATGATCACATTTGTCAAAAGCTTTAGCAAAATCAGTGTATATCAGGGTTTGTATTTCCCTATCAATAACCTCCAGTTTTTCTTTTATTACTTTCCTGGCATTATCTCCATAGTTGGCTAACTTCGCCTCCACTCTTTCTTTTGCAGAATATTCTTCTCTTTTGCCTCTCTAGCCAGCTCCTCTTTCCTTTTGGCTGTGATTTCAGAGCATATTTTTCTAAAATTGGGGTTATTTTTATATCAGCAATCAAGTTTGTGTTATTCATGAATACCAGATCTAGGCAGTTATTTTTTCTGGTATTTTCTGTTATCCTCTGTGTCAGCATAAACTCATTTGTGAGAGCCATCAACATTTTTCTTGCTCCTGGTCTTCTCTTATGCCTCCCTTGTCCTGGTATATATACCGGGTGTCTCAAAATAGATGGAACCCATTGACATGATAATAATTTATTACTCAGAAAATAAACTCCAAAAAAGATTACATTTCCTGGAAGCTGATATGATAACAATTAAAAACTGAAGATTTGAGGTCTCTAGATCAAAGGATACATTTATTAGAGCACATGTTCCAAATGACCGCCGTTGTGCTGCAGACACACTTGAAGCCGACGAGCGAAGTTGTCAATCACCCTGACACCCTGCACAGAGTGCAAGGGCCTCTGAAGCACCTCATCTGGGGCTTGTGTGCCCCAGAACACATTGTTCTTGCTATTGACATACCCACTGAGCAAGAAGTGTGCTTCGTCGCTGAACCAAACATCATCAAGAAAGTCAGGATCCTCTTCGATCTTGTTCTCGAACCACCGGCACATCACAACACGTTTTGCCATGTCAGCTGGTGTGAGTTTATGCTTGATCTGGATCCTGTATGGGTACAGCTGAAGATCCTTGATCAAGATTCTTTGCACTGATGCACGTGAAAGACCCAGATCTTGGCAATGTCTTCGGATTGACTTTTTCGGACTCCTTCCGACAGAATCTCTCACCGCATTCACATTGTCAGGAGATCTTGCAGTCACCTTCCTGCCAGATCTGGGTGTTTCTGCTTTCTTGTTGAGATTGTTTACTGATCCTGTGGCTTGAAATTGTGTGCCCAACGATAAATTTGGCTTTTCTGGGGATAATTGTTGAAGTTGAACTTCCTGCGAAATTTTGCTTGCACAGTTTTGAATGATTTCATCTCCAAATAAGTAGTGACGCAAAATATTTTTTTCTCCTTTGTCCAAGGCATTTTGATTGATAATTATTAGTTGTTATCGTCTCCTCTCTTCAAATCTGAAAAAATAGAACGAGAACATTAATATTGGCAGAATTATTAGCAGTGACATGGGTTGCATGTATATTGAGACACCCTGTATATACCTTACCTTACAACCTTACAAGGGTTCTGCGCGATGATTTCTCATCTCACGAAGGTCAAGCCTGTCGCCCCTCCTCTCGAGTTGGCCTGGTGAAGTAGTGAGTTGGATTCTTGCGCTCTCCACCTCACATAGCCAGGTACGCCCGGCTCATCGGGGATTATTCTGAGTCAGGCGTCTAGTCTTCTTTTGAAGATTTCCACTGCCACTCCCTTCGTGTTTCTTAGGTCTTTGGGCAACTGATTAAACAGTTTTGGTCCTCTCACTACAAAACTATTTTCTTTCAGGGTTAAGGATGTTCCCTGTCTCGCCTTCAATTTGGGAATACGACACAGTCTACTGCTTCTACTTTCCACTGTTGTTTGGGGAGTTATGGGATTCAGAGTAAGATTAGGGACTAGTTTCTCCATTATTTTCCAAGTGTAAATAATGATGTATCTCTCTCTTCTCCTTTCCAGTGAATATAGGTCTAGTTCTCGTAACCTTTCCCAGTAATTTAGTTCTTTGCACCCATTGATCTTGGCTGTGAAGCTTCTTTGGATCCCCTCCAGCTGTCTAATGTCTTCTTTTTTATATGGGGATGTTAGGACCGAGCAGTATTTCAATTTGGGTATTATCAGGGTTTTCAGTAGAGGAATCATTACATTCCTATCCCTTCGTTTAAAGGTTCTCAATATCTGACCCGTTATTCTCTTTGCTCTGTTTACTGCTATCTTATTTTGTGTTTCAAATTTCGCATCATCTGTCATTACAACCCCTAAATCTTTTGCTCTGGAATTTCTCTGAATTTCCTGTCCATTTGGGGTATAATATTCCTTGGACTTTAGGTCTTCTCTTTTTCCGTACCATAATAGCTGAAATTTCTCGGTGTTAAACTTCATATTATTGTCTTCAGTCCACTTGTAGATTTTATTTATGTCGGTTTGTAGAGATCCTATGTCTTCTGGGTTTCTTATTTTTCTACTGATCTTTGTTATATATATATATATATATATATTATATATATATATATATATATATATATATATATACAGTAGTCCCTCGCCATATCGCGGTTCACATTTCGCGGACTCGGTACATCGCGGTTTTTTCTAGCCGAAATAAAATACGTACTCTAATTGAGTTGACAAAGAACCGCGAGATAGGAAAACCAGCGAAGCTTGTGCTGCTTGAGCTACTTTGCCTATATGATACCGTACACGGCACACCATTGGCCGATGGATGAGACGCGACCAATCAGAGCACACTGTTCAGTATCCTGGGCGCTGATTGGCTTAGCGTTCGTCGCATCTCGATCTGCAGCCTACCGAAGCATTCAGCATCTCGCCTTGCTCAGTTCGCTTCCACGTGTTATTCATTTAGAAGAGATGTAATGCTCTTCTTTGCTGTGCAGTACATTCATCTCATCATCGTCATCACCTTCATCGTTCAGTACTGCACAGCTAATTCATCGTCATCGTCATCATTCAAGTTTTAGTATCTTCGCTGGTGAGTACCCATACGAAATTTTAATGTTGGTAAAATTATAAAAAAATACTGTATATACAAATGTTTTCTTTTTAAAATACTGTTAGTCTCTTTCATACTCCGAGTGTAGAAAGTGTTTATAAGAGCGTGGGAAAGGTTTATAAGAGTGCGGGGAGGGTTTATAAAGGCGTAAAATACGTAATAAACATATCGTTTCTACTTCGCGGATTTTCACCTATCGCGGGGGGTTCTGGAACGTAACCCCCGCGATATTCGAGGGAATACTATATATATATATATTCCTATCCACCTTTTTGTATTTTATAAATGGGAAGTTAAAGTCTCCACAGATCATTATATTGGGGGATGGAGGGTTTATAACCTTTATTAGGTTTCTGATATCATCAATGGCCTCTGAGAATTTTTTGGTTGGAATGTTTAGAGGTCTGTATCCCTGAATATTAGCCAGGACAATATTTATGCTCCTTGTTTTTCACTGCCCCTTGTGCATTTCAAGTTAATTTTTCTTTGGTATTGTTTGTTTTGTTGCCCTATGATCTTTTGAGAGAGATCCATTTCCACCTACCTGTTCTGGTAGCTTCTTGCCCTGAAGTGATTTGGCTCAGGGGTTTCCAGCTGTGTCAACTGCATGCATTGGATGACATTTAGCAGCCATATCATGTCTGTGATGTTGAAAAATTTTTTTGTTCACTATTGTATTGTTATTCCTATTGTCCTTTAAACTTTGTTCTTTGGGTTCATCAGATGTTGATAGTAGCATTTTTTCCCGTATTTGCAGGTTCCATATTTTGTGTAAGTCCTGCAGATGTCTGGGTGGTAGAATTTGCATCTGTCTCCAAATTTACAATGACCATTATTATATAAGAAACTGCATATTGAGAGATGTTCATATATACATTGTCCTCTTTTATATCTGCAATTATCTTTTATATAATAAAATATCTGCATATAGTTCCATCCCCATATTTACTCATGGCTAGTGATGTAAAAAAACCGTTTTTTTTTTTTTTTTTTTTAATTTTTTTTTTCTTTTTTTTTTTTTTTTTTTTTTTTTTTTTTTTTATTAATTAATATAGATATTGCCAATTTAATTATAAGGTATACTTTTGCAATGATATATATTATAAAAATAAATAAATAAATAATAAAATAGGCCATATGGTACCAGTATAGAATGTCCTTTTCAGCCTATTTACAGAAAAAACTGGCCTCTTTCTTGCACTGAAAGTCTTGTATCTTGAGATCCATTAAACTTGCGAGAACACTGGCTGGGAGCTGACTGCCCATTGTCCAACCTTCCCAGGACTCTCCCATCCATGCCTCGGATTTTGAATCTCCCACTTAACTATCCTTTAGACCCGCGATGACATATTCCCCCCCCCCCCCCCCCACGAGACCATCCATATATATATACATACACATACACCCATATACATATATACCAATATATACATAAATACTTATATACACATTTATATCTATTGTATACCCCATACACATGCATACATCCAGAATTCCAGATACATACGCATGCATACTCACATATATACCTACACAAACTCATACACCTCTATTTCGCCCTTTCATTACCTCCGAGATCATTTAGCACATACAGTAATATCCATACAGCCAAAAGAAACCAATTAAGCACAGACAGAGCAGCAAAGCTAGTATTTATATCCCAAAATGCAAAATTCCAAGAAAGTGAAGTAAAATATGGTGCTACATTGGCTTTGTCAACATCCAAATCTGCAATAAATACCAGTACCTGTGATATTGAAACTATTTGCTTTAATCAATCTAGTGATAATGATTCTTCAATGGAAATAGAATCAGATAATGAAAGTTAAACAGCATTAGGTTAACACAAGGTTAAAGAAAGAGATGAATATTTATATTTTTTATATTTTTATATTTGGAATATATATATATATATATATATATATATATATATATATATATATATATATATATATATATATATATACACACTGGTATTCTTGCCAATCACAATTATATCTATTGTTTTATACCAGTATTATGGATATTATACCAGTACCTGTGATATTGAAACTAGCATATATGCTCTACCCAATCTAGTGATGATTCTTCCATGGAAATGTAGGTTAACAAAAAGGTTCAAAAAAAGGTGAATATTTTCCTTTTCTATCTGGAATATATACAGGGTGGGCGGAAAGTAGCTCCCTATTTTGGATTGATAAAAAAATATGTATATTATCCATTTATTTCAGAAGAAATAATATGAAAAGGTAGGCATACATGGTAGGTTTTCTCTAAAATTCAATGTGGGCTCCAACTCTTTCCACCAGCTTCTGGAGCCGCCCAGGAATGGCGTCCACTGACTTTAGCAGGAACTCCGGCGGGATGGAGGACATGACTTCCCGAATTCGGTCCTCCAGTTCTTCCAATGTCCTCGGTTTGGTGCGGTAGACTTCTTCCTTTACCCACCCCCAAAGAAAGAAGTCGCACGGTGTCAAGTCGGGGCTCCTGGCTGGCCATTGTTGTCCGTGAGTGGCTGGATGCCCACTTCCCTGGGCGTTGGATGGGTCGTCGTGGTCCACATCAATGGCCAGCCAGGAGCCCCGACTTGACACCGTGCGACTTCTTTCTTTGGGGGTGGGTAAAGGAAGAAGTCTACCGCACCAAACCGAGGACATTGGAAGAACTGGAGGACCGAATTCGGGAAGTCATGTCCTCCATCCCGCCGGAGTTCCTGCTAAAGTCAGTGGACGCCATTCCTAGGCGGCTCCAGAAGCTGGTGGAAAGAGTTGGAGCCCACATTGAATTTTAGAGAAAACCTACCATGTATGCCTACCTTTTCATATTATTTCTTCTGAAATAAATGGATAATATACGTATTTTTTTACCAATCCAAAATAGGGAGCTACTTTCCGCCCACCCTGTATACTGGTACTCTTGCCAATCACAATTATGTATATTGTTTGAAACGAGGAAGAATGTTTTATGTTCTAGTTAAAAAATATATATACATATAAAAAATGAGGGTTTGTTTTTCCTTTCTATTATATACTTTTTGCGTGATTCAATTTTTCTAAAAGATGACTATATAGTATATATACTAGGTATAACCGTATAAGCATGGTAGTATAGTAAATTATAGGTAATACTAATATACTTATTAGATTAAAGGAAAAAAAATATGGAATAAGTTTAAAACAATAAAAAACAAAAAAAACAGACTACCTTCGTTTTAAACAAAAAAAATGACAAAAAAAAAAAAAAAAAATGACAATAAAAAACGACTCACATCACTACTCATGGCCTTTGTTTTTTGCTCCTTATTGGGGGACAGTTTCACTCCATTTTCTTGATTGCACTCTTGCCTTTTCCTATTTGTGATATTTATGCTAATGTTCTTCATTGCCTTTATACTATCTGTTGTGTTTATAATCTCTTTTGCCTGTATGGTTTCAGCCTCATTGTGTGACAGTATTTGATTTACTTCTACTTTGCCTTTCTTTGTTTCTTCTGTTTTCCTCTGTTCTTTATTCACACTTTCCTCTTTTATATTCTTGTCATCTCTTTCTGCTTTAAATACCATAAGAGAGTTTATTTCAGTTATGCAGTTTTTGCCGAAAAAAATATACATGGGATGAATTTCACAATTAAATGCATGAAATGAATAAATGATACAAACCTACAAGGAAAAGCAAAAATTATTCCAAGGCCTTTCATGTATTTAGAAGTACATTCCCTGATGAGGTGTACTTCTGAATACACGAAAGGCCTTGGAATCATTTTTCTTTTTCCTTGTGGGTTTGTATTATATATACACACCATATTTATTTATATATATATATATATATATATATATATTATATTATATATATATATTATATATATATATATATATATATATATATATATATATATATATATACAGTAAAATCAAAGAATAACACGTGATCTTATTAATAAACAACCACAGGGAAAAGGAAAAAGGAAACACGAAATCCGAGCACTTTCGTGATATATTCATATCTTCACATTTCTTTCTTGTCCCTGAAGATGTGAATATCAGGGCTGTGGAGTCGGAGTCGGAGTCAATTTTGGTGGTGCTGGAGTCGGAGTCGGTAAAAATGTACCGACTCCGACTCCGACCTCAATATAAATTTTTAAAATATGTTTTTGTGTGATATCACTGGCAGCTATGGTGGTTAAACCACTTAAATAATAAACACAATGTTTTCCATTTCAGACACTAATGCCATTAATTCATTTTATCTTTTCAGATAATATTTTTTATTTTTAATGCTTATTTAATTTCGAGTTCTTTCTAAATTTCATAAGTTTTTAACTTTCAAGTCTAAAACCCCTTTCACAATGGCAAAGACACTTCCAACAAAGTCTGCAGTTTTTTAATATTTTACAATAACCACAGATGGGAAACATTTCGTGTGTCAGTGTATGATAGAAGATGATGATGATGAAAAATTATGTGAAGCAAAAATCAGTGGTTTTACTGGCTCTGATAAAAATGCACCAACCAGAGCATCAAATTTGAAAAGACATTTGCAGTGTTTCCATCCCAAAATTTTAGAAGTTGTCATTGAGAAAGATAGTAATAAAAACTTTCCAACTACTTCAAAGTTAACAAAAGATCAGAAATTTACTGAATGACAAGCACCACTTACAAGATTCTTTACTACAGACAAAGTTACCATAACAATGACCACAGATGATGATGCTTCATGTGGTGGTGATGAAATGCCTCTTGTGTAATTATCATCATAGCAGATTTAGAATTAATATACCTTCGGAGTCGGAGTCGGATAGACAAAAAATTGAGGAGTCGGAGTCAGTTTTTTATGTGCCGACTCCACAGCCCTGGTGAATATATCACGAAAGTGCTCAGATTTTGTTTCTTTGCTTATATATACACACACACACACACACATATATATACAGGGTGGCACAAAAGTCGCGCATTATAAGACTTTTCAGTGTTGACTGTTATATTTTTTTTCTTTAAGGTAGGGAATGGCTGCAAAATTAACAATAGACAATAAGGTGAGCTTGGTTTTAGTGTATGGAATACCAAGTACTACAAATTGATGACTCGGTATAGAATTTAAATTCTATACTGATGCTTTTGTGCCACCCTGTGTGTGTGTATATATATTATATATATATATATATATATATATATTATATATATTAGTGATGGGACGATTGTCATATTTCATACAATCGCTGTTGCGATTGTCAGAATTTGAAAAGCGTGCGATTGTGATGTTTTAGCTTTAGCCTCACATAACGCTCATTTATGCTTTAAATATACCTAAACACGTTACCTACCTCAGTCAGGGAGTTAAGTATTGATGTAGCTCCTGCTTCAGTCTGTGAGGAAAGTCTAGTTTCAAACAATGGCTTCACCAACTCCATCCGTGATTTTTTTGATACTGGTACTGAATCCTTCATTACTTTATCAACTAAGAAATGAGACAATATACCTAAACACGTTTCAGCCACACATGATCATAATGTGCGTTTCCAGGATGCGGGAACGAGGACCCAACGCATTATGCACCCCACCAACCACTTTCCCCAATTTCCTCCCTTTTTGAAAGTGATTTTACTGTTTTCTTATTATTTTTTTAATATTTGAATTGTATACATGGTAGACAATATTTTAAAAACAGCCGTTTCTCCGCTGTCTCACCATGTAAGCGATTCCATTTTTCATCGTAGATGATTGCTGCTCCACTGAATAAACGTTCACTTGGAACACTTGTTGGAGGACAAGAGAGATAGGATCTCGCTAACATGCTAAGGTGGTGATATTTTGATTGATTGGCGTTCCACCACAACAGAGAATTATCTCCTTGCCTGATCCCCTTTTCTTTGTGGTAGCACTCGATGATATCCTTAGACATCTTGCTTATTTCTGACTCGCTCTCATCGTCACTACTTGAGGCCAGTAAAACAGTCAGTGACATATGTATCGATGTACCTCCTGGTTCAGTCTGTGAGGAAGGTCCAGCTTCAATTACTGGTGTCACCAGCTCTATCCGCGTTTTTTTTGCTGCTGGTTGTGAAGTTAGTTCATCACATAGGATGCCTAGACGATTTTTTATTCGCATCACATCTATTGGACTGAAGAATTTGCTCTTGAATTTTGGATCGAGGTAGGTTGCAAGAGAATAATTATCATTGCCTTCTAATCCTTTGAACAAACCTCCTGTCAAGCTCTGAACGCATCGTATCCATCATGGTTTTAACACCATGATCTTCTTCGGGTGATGTTTCTTTCAGAGTATGTTTTAATGATGCGATCAAAGGAATAACCTCTGATATTGAAGCAGAATAGTCACTTAATTGTTTTGTTATCTCGTCAAAAGGTTTCAGAATGCGCACACATTTGGCGAGGAGGTCAAAATCTGACTTTGTTAGGTGCTGAATTTTAGAATTGTCGGCACAGAACAAGCTCAGAGGTTCTTTCAAGTCAATAACCCTCTCCATCATATGAAACGTACCGTTCCATCTTGTTGGGATGTCGCGAACAACTGAGAGTTTGGGTTTATTTAAGCGCTCTTGAATTTTCTTTAGCTCATCTTGCGACATTGTTGAGTAATGGAAGTGTGTCCCAATCGATCTCAATTTTGAAATTAGCTCTATTACTGCTTTTTGTGATTCTAATCCAGATTTGACAATTAGTTGTAACTTGTGGGCAGTACAGTCTAGATTTTTGATTCCTGATAGAAACAAGGCTTTTTTCATGTTAGCCCCTGAATCTCTCATTACAGCTTGGACGGAAGATTGACTTATGTCCCACTTAACAAGCATCACATCAAAAGTTTTAGAAATATATTCACCTGTGTGCCGCTCATCAAGACGTTGAACTCCTAGGACTAATTCCATCCTTTCAAAGTTACTGGTAATTGCGTGACATGTTAAAGAGAGTAAAGAAACACCTGCAGATGTATCCGACCAAGCATCGGTAGTGAAAGACATCTTCACATCATGTAGTTGCAGCAACATTTCTTTAACTCTACCTGACACAGCGGCATAAATCTCATTACACGTAAGATTAGTGTAGAATTTTCTTGTTTTTAGTTTGTATTGCGGAGAAGTATCGTTCATCAACCTCATGAAACCTATATCTTCGACATGACTGAAAGGCAAGTCATCCATAATGAGCATTTCTGCAATTCGATAGTGTACCTTTTTCGATTTTGGGTCATTAACATCCCATATTTTCTTTTTTTCAAGACAACTAAACAGAGTTTGATTTTAGTTTTAACTTCACACTTATTTTTTTGCAAAGGTGTCTGAGTTTGCACTTTTTTTAATTGGTCCTTCTCAGTTACTTCTTCATTTTCAATAGCAATTGATTCTTTATACTCTTCAGAGTGCATTGACCGTAAATGATTCTTCAAATTTGTGGTATTACGTCCTTTTCGCGAATAGTTTTTATTACACAATAAACACTTTGCTAATTCAGAGTTGCTAGATACTTTTTCAAAATATTTCCAAATGGCAATCATGGTGATCAAATAATGTTGCTAATTTAAACCTGAAAGAATGTGCACAAAGCCACAAAAGATTCGACAACCTCAGACAACCTCACTCCAACACTGTCTGAAGCACACTGCTGAGACAGGCTCAAACAATGCCCACTCGTGTTTCAACTCTGACATCATATTTACCATGGCTGGTTTCTTCCAATAATGCGTATTCTGAAAAAGAATATAGGCCCATAGGATTAGCTTGATTTTTTAACATTCCAATTTTACATAGAGCAAATAAAGAGGTGTACTTATTGTTATTATTAAACCAATTTTTTATTCTGTTTTCAACTAATTCGCAACCCATTTTCATTTCTGTTTTTGACTTATTTATTATTTATTTATTATTCCGTATTGTTGTTAGCTAAACTTTCCTTTAAGTATGCATGAAAGAGCAGCTTTCATAGCAACTTTTGTAGAGATTTAAATCTTTTGTTCACAATCGCACTCATTAAATGCGATTGTAAAAAATGTGCGATTGTATCGCGATTGTGATGCATCATCCCATCACTAATATATATATATATATATCAGTTTTCAGTACCCCAAAAAGTGACAAAGCAATACCTGACATAAATGCATTCTTTGAAGAGGAATTGCAAGGAGAGTATATGACAGACTTTGATTTTACACCAGAAGATGTAGCGAGAGCTATAGGACAAATGAAACCACATTCAGCTGCAGGTCTGGACAATTGGAACACATTATTGATTAAAAACTGTAAAAATGAAATAGCTACACCTTTATACTGGATATGGAGAAGATCCCTAGACACTGGGGAAATACCGAGCATCTTGAAAAGAGCAAACATTGTCCCTATATATAAAGGAGGGGACAGATCTCAAGCAAAGAACTATAGACCAGTGTCACTGACATCCCACCTCACCAAAGTATTTAAAAGAATAGTTAGAGAGAAAATTTATGACTTCCTGGAGACACGGGAAAGATTCAACAAAAATCAGCATGGATTCTGATCAGGTAGATCATGCTGTAGAGGTTTTTTTTTGGTTTGTGTTTAGCAAGCCCTTGTCACATCAAATCCAGTTGGTTGGCATACTTTTCTCATGGCACTTTTCTTTTCTCCCCTTATTTTTTTTCATTTATTGAACAGATGATGAGATAAATAACTTTAAAAGGGGCAGAACACTTGTTCCCCTTGATCCCTATCAGGGGTGATTGTTGAGGCATGTTGAAATGGGCAAGACAGGTGGGTCATAATTGGGCATTGCCTGATGCATTTTTTGAAGAATATAAAATAAAAATTAAATGTAAGGAGGGATTAATGTAAGTATTTATTTGTTTTTAGGTTATATGTAGCAGAATTTTAGTTGGAAACAAGATTTGAAGTGGCAGAATGCTGAATGGAGGGGAAAAATTAGTTAGGCTGGATTGAGGTCCTGGCTAGCAGGATACCTGGCCCTTAAGGGATCATTATGGTATACAGTACCAGTATGGGGGAAGCCATTCCCCAATGTTGTAAGACTAGCTAGGAAGTATATTTTAAAATTTATATAACTTAACCCGCCTGACTCAATCTAATATAATTTAGTTTTGCCCTGTGTTATTCTATAAATTTCATTTTACACTCATCATCATCATCTATCAAATGTTACTTTGGAAAATAAAATTTACAAATTGATTTCCTATTAATTTGTAAGTTAAATTTGAAAACCAAACTAAAATAATTAATCTCTTAAATTAATCAAAATTCTAAGATGTAATACTTTGTGTGATTAGTAAGGTAAATAAAATTAACCTAAAATGTATAAAATAATAAATCTCTTAAATTAATCAAAATTCTAAGATTTAATACTTTGTATGATTAGCAAGGTATATAAAATTAACCTAAAATGTATAAAATAATTGATCTCTTAAATCAATCAAAATCCTAAAATGTAATACTTTGTGTGAGACAATGAAAGGTATTGTGTGTATGAGAATTGTAATGAGTGAGCGTGGAAGGAGGGTGTATGATAATGTACATACGTACTGTACAATTATTGGGGTAAAATAAACCAGGTTTTAGGAAACCCATTCATTTTGTTATCCTGTGTCTGATCTCAGATACTGGGGCCCTGGGGAGAAGTTCACAGTTGTCAGTACCTAGATTCAAACTGGCATGACTTCCATTTTACCTCATGATTAAAGGGGGGAATTAACGTGTTCAGGCCTCATTGGAAACAAAAGCATATTAAATCTATAAGAGGGAAGTGCAACTTACCTTCGGCGAATAAGCAGAGAGGAGAGGAAGAACTTAGGAAAGGGTCAATCTGTTTTAGTTGGTCTAAACTTTACAAATCCGAGACCCACTGCAATCTACCTTATAGTAGTCTGCGGGACTGTCCCACCCGCAACATACTATTTTTTGGCGCCAGAACAGGGACTCTATTGGGTCTCTTGAAGGGAAGGCATGGAGATGGAGGAGGCGGTGGCAAAGATGTAGGAGAAGGCTGAGAAGTTGGAGAGGGCCTTGCAAGAAGAGAGGAGGGAGTTTGAGAATGAAAAGAAAAAGTGGGAACAAGAGAGAAGCAATAGTGAAGGAAAAGAGTAGGTTAGAAAGTCTAGTACAGGATATGTGAGATCAGTTAAAATTGCAGGAAGATGAGCATAGAGAGAGACTGAGGAGGATGGAACAGAAGACAGATACAGCATTGGATGAAGTTATGAAGAGACTAGTGAAGATGGAGACCAGAGTAGAAATTCCAGTGGAAGGAGCTGTAGGAGGGCTAGAGGAGCCAGTAGGGGGAAAGGGGGAGACTAGTGAACAAAATAGTGATAAGGAGGAAAGGATTAAAGTTGGGAAAATTGCCCATTCTACTCCAAAAGAGAAGGGCCAGAGGGGTGATTGAGAGAGGGAAGTATGGAATAGTGGGGATAAATAAAGTGGGAAAGATGAAGGGTGGGAAGAAGTTAAAGGTAGGACAAAATGGGGAAAGCAACGTAAACTTAAAAAGAAAAACTATTATGAAAAAGTAACTGTCTGTGAGTGCAGATGATTCATTATATTGTATAGTAGTGTGGAAGGGAAAGATTCAGTGAGTGGAAGTGAGAGTGATGAGAGTAGTGGTGAGTCAAGTGAGAGTGATGTGCAAGTGCACCGGGGGATCTTGATCTGGGAAGTCCCAAAGGCAACCAAGTTTAATGTCAACAGTAACTGTGATATTCATAGCTTCTTCAAGGAGTATGAGCATTACTGTAGAAGTAAATACCCTGACAATCCGGATTATTGGGTGAAAGAGTTGGATGAGTTTTTAGAGGGTTGAATGAATGATTTTTATAAAGCAGTGGTGAGTGCAGGAAAAGTGAGGTATAAGGTGGTGAAAGTTTGTATAATAGGGCAAGTGAAGAGAATCAGAGGGAGTGTAAGTTATAAGAGGAAAGATGATTCTGAGTTGCAAGAATGAGGAAAGATGAAAATCTGGATATGTATGCATATCAGCTGGAGAGTCTGGCCCATAAGAAGTTTGGTGATAGGGCCATAGAGACCTCAAAAGCCCTTGTTAGGAAATTCTTAGAGACAATACCTGAAGCTGTGGCTGAATACATCCACATGAAATGGAAGAAAGGTTAGACAAGGTGGTGAACATCTACAATGGCCTGAGATCCTTGAACTCCTTGAGGACAGGCCCTTTGATGATGAGGGTAAATATTACCCTAAGTCCAACATTGGACATGAAAGAGAGAGGGCCAGGGAGAGGGAAGTTTACATGGGGCATGGAGGGCAGGGCCCCCTGCCTCAACAGTGTGGACCCCAGGAGCAGCCCCTGTTTACAGTAGCTATCAGGATGCACTTAAGGGTAACTCATTTGAGGTCATGGCAAAGTTCCTTGAGGACTTCTATGCCAGACACAGTGGGAACCTTGGGCAAAACTTGCCACAGGGACATGCATAGCTGCAAGGACCACCTGTAGGAGCCAGTGGGCCTGGCTGCTCCTACTGCTGCCAGCCTGGACACACACCAGAAAATTGCCGGAAGCGGATGGGAGCCTGTTATGCATGTGGGGAGCAAGGGCATTTTGCTGTAGACTGCCGCAAGAGAGGCACAGAATGCCGTAGGTGCCAACAGTATGGGCACTTGGCCAGGTTTTGTCTAGCTGGTCAAACAGGACCAGCCCCACAATGGAGAACAGTGGGAACAGGTGGCCAGCAGTCTGGTCAACCTGATGAGAGGAGGATAGGAAGTTCCCAAGGGACAGAAACCCTTGGGAATGATTCAAACCCTAACCCCAGACAGGGAAACTAAGAAGGCAGAGGCCTGACATCAATGAGGCCTCTGAGATCATTAGCAGAAGTGAAGGAGAATGGGAATTGTTTGCGGGTTTGGGGAGAGTGCATGTAAACTTGGCAGATGAGGGGGACTTAAATGAATGCATGAAAGTAAGAATACAAGTGGGAGAGAAAATGGTTAGTGGTTTGTTAGATACTGGGTGTCCACCCAACTTAATTTGTAAGAATGTACTGGAGCAAGCTTGTGACACTTGTAGGGGGGAGGGGAAAATTCATAAGTGTGAAGGTGAGATCAGGGGGGTAGGGAATTTGAGTGTTCCAATAGTAGGTGTGGTGTCATTAGTAGTGAGAATGGAAGGAGTAAAAATGGATGAATGTGAATTTTATGTGATAGATCGGGAGGAAGATACCTACCAGATCATCCTGGGAAAGGATTTTCTAAGATTAAATCAGTTGGTATTGCATCCAAGGCATATGATGGTGGAACGTAAAGAGAAGAAGGGTGGATGGGAGTTGTATTTAGGAAAGAATGGTGAGAAATCTAGGATGTATTTGAGAAATTGTGTGGTGAAAGCTGTGGAGGATGTCAGTGTAAAGGAAGAGAATCCAGTGAAGGTTGGGATTGAGTGGTATGGGCAGGAGTATTTAGAAGGAACTGAGAATGCGACAATGATGTATGTAGATGAGCAAGGAGCATGTTGTCGGGTGAGAAGAGTAGCTTGTGTATTTGATGGGGTAGCGAGTATGAGAGATCCATTTGTGTGTGTTCAAGTAAAGATGGGGGGAAAAAAAGGGGGGAGAGGCATTAAAAAGGGCGGTGTGTTAGGCAGAGTAAACACAGTGGTGAATGAGGAAGATTTGTGGGATGGTGTGGAAGGAAGAAAGGTAGGAGTGCATGTGATGACTGGGCAGCAAAAGGAATGGACTTTAGGGAAGATTATGAAGGAAATGAATGTTGGGGAACAATTGGAAGATTGGCAGAGGAATGTAGTGTGGGGTATACTGGAGTGACAGAAGAATGCATTGAGTAGGGGGATGATGATCTTGGTTCTACTGATCTACCTCCTTTTCAAATTGTTCTCCAGGACAAAACCCCAATATACCAATGGCCATGGCATTTCCCACTACCTCTTTCTCAGGAGATAGAGCAGCAATGTGACAAACTGGTCCAGGCGGGTATCCTGGAAGAATGTAAAAGTCCCTGGAACAGCCCCATTGTTCCCATCCGCAAACTGGATGGTAAGCTGTGGCTGTGCGTGGATTACCATAAGGTGAATGCCCAGACCATTAAGGACAGGTTCCCTATGTGTCTGGTTGGTGAGAGTGTGTACTCCTTGCAGGGCGAGAGACTTTTTAGCAAAATGGATCTGGTCAGGGGCTACTACCAGATGGAACTTGAAGAAGCCTCTCGACCAATCACAGCCTTCTCCACTGCCTGTAAGCATTATGCATGGAGGGCACTTTCCTTTGGTTTGGCCAATGCACCAGCTGCATTTCAGCGTGCAATGAGCGGGGTTTGGGAAAAGAATGTGTTAGTGTTTATTGATGACATACTGATTATGAGTGAAAGTTTTGAGGAACATGCACGGTTGGTTGAAGAAGTGTTGAGTACATTAGTGAGTGTGGGAATGAAAGTGAAGCCTGCAAAGTGTGCTTGGTTTCAGAAGAAAGTAGAGTTTTTGGGGCATGTTGTGAGTGAAACTGGGATTCGAAAGTCTGAGGAGTACATGAAACGAGTGCGTGAGTTTCCGAAACTGAGGACTGTGAGAGAGCTAAAGTCCTGGTTAGGATCGATTGAGTTCCAGCATTTAAGTTTATTCCAGTGCTCAGGGATTGCTAAACCACTGACTGAAATTACAGGAATGAAAGGGAGAACCATTGTGAAATGGAATGAAAGAATGAATGAGGCATTTGAGAAATTCAGAGAGAAAATGACAGATGATGTTGAGCTGGCATATCCTGACTTTTGTCCGGAAGCCCAGCTCTTAGAGTTGTATACGGATGCAAGTGGCTATTGTATGGGTGGATGTTTGTGTCAGGAACAAGAGGTGAATGGGGAGAAGGTGAAAAGGGTAATTGAATATGTGTCAAAAGCTTTTAGTAGTGCAGAGAGAAAGTATAGTACGATTGAGAGAGAGCTTGTGGCTATGAGATACTGTTTGAAAGCATTCCAACCATTTTTGTATGCGCATCCAGGGAAGCATAAGTTGTGGGGTCTCATGAAAGAGATGGTGTTTCACCCATGGATGAGTGAGGTGTGTGTGGATGTATCAATGACATGTGAGAACTGCCAGAAAAGAAAGAGCCAATCACCAATTGTAAGACCACCTGTGATGAAAGTGGAAACAAGTGAGATAGGTGAATTAGTTTGTAGTGGATTGTGTGAGTCTGCCCGGCACAAGCTGAGGAAATGTGGCCATGGTTGTAGTGGTTGACCATAAGTCAAGGTTTGCCTATGCTGCCCCCCTCAAGAATAAAGCAAGCAAGGTCGTAGCAGACACAGTTAGGGATCGATTCTTTCTGACAATGGTGGTCTGGCCCAGAAGTTGCCTTAGTGACAATGGGCCAGAGTTTACAGGCGAGCCATTTGTGAGTATGTTAAGAGAATGTGGTGTGAGGCAGGTCCTGATTACTCCTTATATGCCATCCTCAAATGGCTTGGCAGAAAGAACAATCAGAACCTTGTGTGAAATGTTGAGAATGGTGTGTGTCAATATGGGTGAATGGGATGTCCAACTGAGCAGGGTACTGTGGAGTTATAACTCCACTTACCATGCTGCTCTGAAGACTTCTCCCAGTCAGTACATATTGAATTATGAAAAGAATGAGAGGCCGAATGCAAGGTTGAATGAATCTGAGAAGAGGATGTGGCGAGAGGCTAATGCTAGGTATGTACATTTCAAGGAAGGTGATTGGGTTTTGAAAGGAGTGAATAAGGTAGGTAGACGAGTGGAGTACAAGTTGTCAGAACAGTTTGAGGGGCCATATGAGATTGTAAAAGCGTGGCTGAATGAAGTAATGTATGTAGTGGAGAAGGTGAATGAAGGGAGAGAAAGAGGAAATGAGAGTGCATCAAAAGCAGTTGAGAAGATGGAGAATGATTCTAGAATACCTGAAGTGTCATCCAGTGTATGAGATGTGTAAAAGAGATGAAAGAAGACTGCATGAACAAGAGCATGACCTAGAAAATGACTGTAATTTGGAAGGAAAGGAATTGGTCATGATAGAAAGAAAATGGAGAAAGAAAAGCAAAGGGCTGAGAAAACCAAGAGAATCAGATGATGTAATAAAAATAAATGATCTTACAAGAGAAATATCATTAATTAAGAAAAGACTAACCTCAAAAACTTCTAAGGAAAGCACTACAAGTGGTGATACTGCGGCAGATTTTGAGGTATTTTTGTGAGATAATGAGTTTAGTGGGTTCAGAAGTATAGAAGGGGATAAGGATATACGCACCAGGTTTTGGGAAAATACAGAATGGTCAGGATTACATAGAAAATGGGAAGGGGCACAAGAAATTACAAATGGAACAGAAAAGGGGGATAACCAGGTAACAAATATTACCCAGGAGACTGTAATCTCATTGCTAGGTAGCATTCAGGAGGAGTATGTGATCCTCCAAGGGGACCCCCAAGGTGGGCTCCAAAAGGAGACCGAAAGAGAGAGTAAGAGAAGGGAATTACTGGCTTTCTGTAGGGCTGTAAACAGTCTCACAGAAGAACTTGAAAAGAAGGCAAGGGAAAGTACTGGTGGGAGGTTGACCCGTAGTAAGGGGGATCCTCTACAATTATCCTGGGTGCAACCTGGGGTATTGGAAATGAAGAAGAGAGAAAAGGCTGGTGAAAAGTAGTACGGAGGAGCTTATATATAGTAAGATTAAGGGTGAAGGGTTTGGTGGAAGTATTAGTTTTAAGTAAAGTAAGAAAGTATAGAATATAACCTGTCTTGATCAAGAAAGTTTAACTGTGGATGGATTTCTGAAGGGACCAGGATCGGGGAGGGGAATCAGGGCATTGTCGGAAGTGTGTGATTCAATCCACCTGTCTTAGCCATGTAAGGAAGGGGGAAAGGGGGGGCATGGGGAGATTTGCTGGGCCAAGTGGAGTTTGATGCGAGGGGAGAAGTGTAGAGGTTTTTTTGGTTTGTGTTTAGCAAGCCCTTGTCGCATCAAATCCAGTTAGTTGGCATGCTTTTCTCATGGCACTTTTCTTTTCTCCCCTTATTTTTTTCATTTATTGAACAGATGATGAGATAAGTAACTTTAAAAGGAGCAGAACACTTGTTCCCCTTGATCCCTATCAGGGGTGATTGTCGAGGCATGTTGAAATGGGCAAGACAGGTGGGTCATAATTGGGCATTGCCTGATGCATTTTTTGAATATAAAATAAAAATTAAATGTAAGGAGGGATTAATGTAAGTATTTATTTGTTTTTAGGTTATATGTAGCAGAATTTTAGTTGGAAGCAAGATTTGAAGTGGCAGAATGCTGAATGGAGGGGTAAAATTAGTTAGGCTGGATTAAGGTCCTGGCTAGCAGGATCCCTGGCCCTTAAGGGATCATTATGGTATACAGTACCAGTATGGGGGAAGCCATTCCCCAATGTTGTAAGACTAGCTAGGAAGTATATTTTAAAATTTATATAACTTAACCCGCCTGACTCAATCTAATATAACTTAGTTTTGCCCTGTTATTCTATAAATTTCATTTTATGCTCATCATCATCATCATCTATCAAATGTTACTTTGGAAAATAAAATTTACAAATTGATTTCCTATTAATTTGTAAGTTAAATTTAAAAACCAAACTAAAATAATTAATCTCTTAAATTGATAAAAATTCTAAGATGTAATACTTTGTATGATTAGCAAGGTATATAAAATTAACCTAAAATGTATAAAATAATTGATCTCTTAAATCAATCAAAATCTTAAAATGTAATACTTTGTGTGAGATGATGAAAGGTATTGTGTGTGTATGAGAATTGTAATGAGCGAGTGTGGAAGGAGGGTATATGATAATGTATATACTGTACAATTATTGGGGTAAAATAAACCAGGTTTTAGGAAACCCATTTGTTTTGTTATCCTGTGTCTGATCTCCGATACTGGGGCCCTGGGGAGTTCACAGTTGTCAGTACCTAGATTCGAACTGGCATGACTTCCATTTCACCTCATGATTAAAGGGGGAATTGAAGTGTTCAGGCCTCATTGGAAACAAAAGCATATTAAATTTATAAGAGGGAAGCGCAACTTACCTTCGGCGAATAAGCAGAGAGGAGAGAAAGAACTTAGGAAAGGGTCAATCTGTTTTAGTTGGTCTAAACTTTATAAATCCGAGACCCACTGCAATCTACCTTATAGTAGTCTGCGGGCCTGTCCCCACGACAATGCCTATCACAACTAATAGAACACTACAACAATATCCTAGATGCATTGGAAGGCAATGACAACTACGATGTTATATACACAGATTTTGCTAAAGTTTTCGACAGATGTGACCATGGTATAATAGCACATAAAACTAAATATATGGGGATAACAGGCAAAGTGGGAAAATGGATCTCCAACTTCCTCAGAGAACATCTGCAGGTCGTCAAAATTCAAGGTATATCATCATCAGAATTGGAAGTACGCAGCTCAGTACCACAAGGGACAGTACTGGCCCCACTCCTGTTCATTATCATGCTAACAGACATAGACAGCGGAGTAAACAGCAACAGTATAGTAACATCCTTTGCAGATGATACAAAGATCAGCAGAAAAATCAGCGATGTACATGACGTGGAGGCCTTGCAGAGGGACATGAACAAAATATACAAATACAGTAGTCAGAAGACAACATGTCATTTAACACCAAGAAATTTCAGCTCCTGAGATATGGTAGAAAAGAAGAACTTAAACAGACTCCATATTATGCTCCAGATAGACAGGAAATTCAGAGAAGCACGAAAGCGATTGATCTTGGGATAATAATGACAGATGATGCGAAATTCGAAACCCAAAATCAGATAGTGATAAATAAAGCAAAAAGAGTCACCAGACAGGTACGAAGAACATTCAAGAGAAGGGACAGGACAGTAATGATTCCCCTGCTAAAAACACTGATTATACCAAAACTTGAATACTGCTCAGTTTTGACATCCCCATATAAAAAGGAAGAAACTAATAAACTAGAAGAAACACAAAGGCATTTCACAGCCAAGATTGATGGCTGCAAAGAACTCAACTACTGGGAAAGACTATGTAAACTAAATCTGTACTCCCTGGAAAGAAGGAGAGAGAGGTACACCATAATCTACATAAGGAAGATGATCAAAAAACTGATACCAAACCTAAAACTAAACTAAACTAAAGTAACATGTGAAAAATATTTATGATGAAAAGAACCACGAAGGAAAGGAAATACAGAATGGTGCTCAAATGCTTTTGTCTAATGACATTCTCAAGAACACACCGTTCTTGAGGATGTCATTAGACAAAAGCACTTGAGCACCATTCTGTGTTTCCTTTCCTTCATGGTTCTTTTCATCATAAATATTTTTCACATGTTACTTTAGTTTAGTTTAGTTTTAGGTTTGGTACCAGTTTTTTGATCATCTTCCTTATGTAGATTATGGTGTAGATTATGGTGTAGTGCTGTGGGAATGCATGGGAACGGCGTTCCCTTACTTTTTTTGGTAGACGGAACGGCATTCCCTCACTATTTCAAATAAATCCGAACTTACAAATCTCTAACGTCATGAAATTTTAATTCCCACCCCAAGAAGAAATATAAGAAAGAATCATTAACTGTTTCATTTCTTTTAGCTTCGACTGAGGCAATGCTAGCCTATAAAGATCTGGTGAAACAGTCACCATGGCGTACCAGTTGTTAACTTTTTTTTAGTTAATCATTCCAGTTGTTAGCTATTTTTATTGATCATACTGGATGTCATATATCTAATGACACTGGAAATACTGCATCTTCAACCTTGGAATATATCCTAATATCCAGTGCATATGACCTCAAAATATCCCTGAAATTGGTCAGATTTCAAAAGATTTCCCGGGGGGGGGGGGGGGGGGCTCGCCATTGTCCCCCCCGCATCTGAGTAACACTTTCAAAATGCGTTCCCTCACTTCTTTATTTAGCACTACACCACTGTACATATATATAAACCAGTCTTTATAAAAATAAATGAAAGAAATGATAAAAAGGATAAACTGAAATTACTTCAACAAATCTGTTATACACAACATATTTTAACATTTAAATTACTCAATCAACTAGTTAAGCCTAGTTCAATAACTGAATTAATGTATTTAAAAAAATTAAAAAAGTTTAAGGAGTTTGATTTGAGCTAATACATGGTTTTTATTAATAAAATAAATAACTAGTTAACTTTATTTACAATTTAACATTTTGGATAAATAAAGAAAAGCAAGCATTCACAACAGCAGGTGGAACTGTAACCCTAGCCCAAACATAAGTTCAAATCAACAAAGTTAAAAACTCCAAGTTACAATTTTCCAGTGGCAGAAGAGGCTGGAAACACTTGTTGAAGCTAATGTTGGGCATACTGAAACTCACTACAACAAACAAACAAACCATCATAACGCTACTAAGTACCAACCATAAGCTAAATGAGTAGCAACTTTCCTTATAATAGATGAGTAGTGGCAGCAAACTTTCTGCATGCACTTTAAAATATTTTCAGCATCTTTTACTTCTTCGCAAATATTTGTTTTAAAAACTGGTATACCAAACTGACGCTAATCAAAATCAAACAAGATCAGTACTTTATAATTTTCTTCCATCACCTCCACTGTTCCACATCCTGTCCCCATTATGTACTTTCCACACAACTGATGATGCCACATACTGCATTTATGCTCTCCTATGTTGGTTTCATTTGGCAACAACACTTTGTACCCTGACAGTATATGGCTCATCATTTCTGATGTATAACAACTTACACACATCTGACTTATCTGCCCTCCTTTGGTTTCTATCCTTCTATCTATGCCTTCATCTCTGACCAATCTATAGCTACAGTTGTAGATGGCGAGTTCTTCTCCCAAAGCTATTAATAGTGATGTTCCTTAGGGCTCTGTCCTGTCACCCACTCTTTTCTTTTAATTTATCGATGATCTATTAAGTCACACTTCCTGTCCTATCCATTCCCATGCTGATGATTCCACTCTTCACAAAGCATCCCTCTCAACAGTCACTCCATGCTTTGTGTAGGACAGCTATGCACCTAACCTCTGATCTTCCTACTATCTCTGATTGGGGCAGAGAAAACCTTGTGGCTTTCAATGCCTCAAAAACTCAGTTCCTTCATCTGTCTACTTGGCACAATCTTCCACATGACTACCACCTTACCTTCAACAATACACAACTCAACTTGCCACAATGTTGCTTCATTCTCTTTTTACTATCACTATTATAACAGACACTGCTCTTCTGAACTCTCCAACTGCATGCCTCCTCCTTTAAGTAGAGCATGCAGTACCAGACTTTTGACACATTCTCATTCCTTTTCTGTCCAACTCTCTTATACAAGGGTGAATTGGTATTTTCAATCTTTCACCTACTCAACTGGTCAATTCTGGAACAACCTTCCTGAAGCCATTTTTTCCCCCGTCTATGACCTCCAATTTTTCAAACACAGTGTCCAGGAATCTCGAATATCTTTGACCTTGATTTTGGCTCTCTTCTTCTTCTATGGAGGAGGGGGAGGTATGTTTGTGCATTTTGTACAGACATTCGCATAAAAAAATATAATATATATATATAAAAACTGAATATCTGCAATCACATCCGCACCCACAGATGTCAATTCTTTTTACATCCATAGAATCCTTACTCTATACATCCTCTAAACCAAATTATTTAAAGTGCCTGATCTTGTGCAATCAGTATCTTCTTTTATCTTCTGGTCTTAAGACCCCTTTCACTAGAATTTGACCATTCTCTATATTTATAACCTCTGTTCAATACTTCATGCTTATACCACTTACTTCAGACATGCTCTCCCTCGCATATTTTTGATTTTTCAGGTTTTTTCCTCATCTTCCTCCCAGAATTAAACCTTAATTTTGGGAAAGGCCTTCAAGTTTTCACATTTTTAAGTTTAAGTTACAGGCCAGCAACAGAGACAAGATCAAAATGCTGTAGTGCAATGTTTCCCAAGGGTGCCCCAAAATTTCAAGAAAATGACAAAAAGTAAGTAATTGAAAATGAAAAAGGTACTAAAGATGTGGAAATTTCAAATGAAGCAAAACTAAGGATTTATGAAGTCCATACAGAAAATGTATACCGTATGTTATTTCTGGAAGCTAGAGGGGATAGTGAACAGTGGGAAACAAAAATCCTCTGGGTTGCAGTGAAAGAATAATGAAATTCAGATGCCTTGAGCAAGAAAAAGTTGGGATCATTGGTGTAGCATAATCTTTCTCTTACTACCTTACCTTTATTATTTGGATAAGTAGTAGTGTTGATTTTTTAAGTGCCTTTGTTGCTCCTATTATTATTGTATAAATGAATACTGCTTCCTCATTCCACATCCTCCTTATTTCATACATCAGTCATTGGTATTTTAAGTATTTCTCCCTTTTATAGCTTGGCACATACAGTATATATCCCAGGGCACTTAAACCTCAATGATATAACACTTTTTGCTGATCTTGGTACTTTTATGCTCATGGAGATTTTTTAGTCATACATCAGCATTAATTCCATATTTTCTTCAATATACTGTGGTTCATGGTGCCACTGTACACTTACCTGTGGTTTAATACCATACTGGTTGCATAATTTAAAATGAAGTAGTTTCTACAGTGTATTAAGTTTATCTGTATAATTCCCTTTATGTACTAGTACCTCACCGCCTGTTAATAGGTGACTGTTTCTGACCTTGCACTGCATACATGATGATTCTCTGACTTGATCATTCCTTTTAAAGCAATCATTGGTTGATTTTGTGGAAGTGCACTCATCACTCACTCATCCTCTGATTTTATGTATTCCCTTGTTAAAAATTTGCATCTCTTTCCTTGCTAATACGTGTGTGTTTTTTCCAGAAAATCCATCTTTTAAAGTTCTTACTGTATGCATATTCTTCCCAGTTCCTTTCACTATCCGCTTGTTTTTTCTCTTTAAATCTTTTATTTTTACTTGTAATGGTTTATTTTGGGCATTTGGGTGGTGGTGGTTCTTCCATCTGTGTGTCTATGTAATCTCTTGCCTTCTTGGCAAGTGATGTGTCTGGTATTCTCTTTTTCTTTTAAAGTGTTGAATTAAGATGTCTTTCCTTCTCTTCAATGTAATACTTTAATCCTATTCATGATTCTATGAATCTGGTCTATGTGAAACAGCTGCACTTTTTTTTTTTTGTTTTTTTTTTGTTTTTTACTTTCCAGGATTAAACCTTAACCCTTGGGAATATTTAGGTACATCTCAGTACTAGGCACGGGACAAATGTGCTGTACCTCAAGATCTCCCATACTATCTCTCCAGATGTTTACTTATGGGTAGTCAAGGTAACCTACTGTAGATTTTTAATGTTTCTGTTGCTCCCACCACTATTGGAATAGTCTCAGGTTAACATTCTACATCCTCTGTACTTTATATTTTAATCAGTGGTATGTTTTAAGATCTTTTCTCTTTCATAATTGGCAACATTCCAGTCCCTAAGGATTCCAACTTCCACCATGAGGCATTTATTACTCTCCTCTCTCACAACTATGTCTGGTCTACATTCTGCTATTCTAATATCAGTTGGTACTTCATGATCATATAGGATGAGTATTTTCTTCATTGTCTTCTATTCCTTATGATACATGTTCTCTGTCTCAAGCCTTATCTCATATTTCTTGCATAATCTTAAATAAATTAGCCTGCAGACTGCACTGTGCCTCTCTGTGCATTAGCACTTCACTTCCAGATAGTATGTGGATCAGTGTTTCTGGGTTCTTTGAATATAGTCTGCACATGTCAGTTTCATTTTACTATCTACCGTATATCTTTTGAACCAGTTCATTCAGTGCTTGGTTTTGTGCTGCTATCACCAACCATTCATCCTCTGATCTTACAGTTCTTCTTACTAGGAATTCAACTGCTCTCTCTACACACACACTTTACTATACAGTATTTATGTTCTTCCCAGTTTTCCTTTTCTTCTGATCCCTTCCCCTGTTGTACTCTCACTTTATGAAGTATCTTTCCCATGAGAGGTTTATTTTCATTGTCATAAAGCTGTTGAGGTCCTATTCCAACATCCTCTAGGTAGTCTTTTGCCTTCTTTAAGAGTGCGGTTGTTTGAATTTTTTCCTTATTCATAGTCATTTACAAATCAGATTAGTCTTCCATCTTTCGCCTTGAATGTTTTAATAAAGGAAATTTTAGATTTGAATGTTTTAGACTTGAATGTTTTAATAAATGAATTTTGAGATTACATTTGTGATTTGTTCTGTAATTACATTCTGAACATTTAAACCTTTTTACTCCGGAGTGGCGTAATAAATGAATTTTTAGATTACATTTTTGATTTGTTTCATAGTTACACTGAGAACACTTGAACAACTTTGTACCAGAATGTGTTAGTAAATGATATTTTAAACTATTTTTTATGTTAGTTTCATAAGTGCACTGACAACATTTGAACAATTTTGCACCAGAATGGTTTAAATAATGAACTTTTAGATTACTTCTTAGATTTGTTTCATAATTGCACTCAGAACATTTGAACCTCTTTGCTGCTTCAGAATGAGTTAATAGATGATCGTTTAAATGACTTTTATTATTTGTTTCATAACTGCAATCAGAACACTTGAACATTTTTACACCAGAATGATTTAACAGATGAACTCTTAGATCACTTTTCCTATTGGTCTCATAGCTGCATTCAGAACATTTAAACCTTTTTGCTCCATAATGGACTAACAAATGACCTTTTAAATTACTTTTTCTATTAGTTCCATAGCTGCAGTGTGAACATTTAAACATTTTTACACCAGAATGGTTTAATAGATGAACTTTTAGATCATTTTTCCTAATAGTCTCATAACTGCATTCAGAACATTTAAACCTTTTAATTTCAGGATGCATAACATGCTGTTTTTCCTTTTCAATTTTATTACAAGATTTAGTTTCAGTTTTGGACACTTCAATCTTCCCTGCCTGAGAGAGATTCAATGAAGTCCTTTTATCTTGTCTGTTGCCCTTTAGTTCCTGCCTTATTCCAGAAGTGCTTGGCATCATTAGGCTTACCTCCATTTCATCATTGATAAGGTTTTCCTGAAAGAAAAGAAGATTCTAGTCACATTTATCTTTATTATTTCTAATATCACCCATTCCTAAAGGATAATCATCATATTATTACTATCATTAAATAACTGCTTAAGAGGAAGACTGACTTTCTGGCATATACGAGTAATCTCTGCCATCATCACATTTAGGTCACTGACATCATGTTGTAGTAGCGTGATGATCATTAGGTTGTATTTATATTCTCATGTTATTGAAATATATTTTTTTTCCCTTCTTAAAAATCTATAAACAGCTTAGTGATTTGTGAGGAAAACATTCTTATTAGTTAAGGACTTATGAAATTTTTTTCTGAAGAAATAAAAATATTTCTAAAGGATCAGTGTTACCATGGATACCTTCTCTTTTGGCCACTACTTCTTGAAGTTCTTCCCTTAACCCTTAACCGCCGTGGTGCCCATATTTTGACACCTTCAAAATAATCGAAATATATTGAATAATTATTGTAATATCGTCTGCTATGCGGAGGTGGCCTTTCTTGAACACCTAACTGTAGATGCCAGATACTTCTTTCGGCAATATCTCGTTTTTTTTTTATTTCATGGCATTTTCAAACGACGTTTGCCTTGCGGGAATTGTTAGTTCAAAACCAAAAATATTTTGAAGAATGGAATCATTTACAGGTAAGATACAATGTTCTAATAATTTTTAGGGCAAAAACATATATCCTAGATTGTAAATAAGATTGCTTTTATTTAAAAAATATATTAGCATAAATATTAGATGTCATTAGAGTATAGTGCTCAAAAATGAGCAGCTAGGCATGGCAAAGTCCCCCCTGGGCAAACGTTTTCTTCCATAGATTGAACATTTTTGGGAAACTTTTATTTTTTTAGAATAGTATTGATAGATATTTGTAGACTAAAATTTCTATATATATATGTAAGCACACCGGACAAAAAATTAGTCACCCCTAATAGCACCGATAGTAGGAAGTTCAAGGTCACACAGAGGGTGCTGATGTAGCATTGGTAAGTGACAAGTAGCGGTGACGTAGCACACAGGATCAGATCTGTTTCGTGAGGTGGTGAAGAACAAAGTGTGTGTTGGATATAGTCTGCAAAATGGGTCGTGAGGCAGACGTTACTCAGTGGCAAAAAAGAGCCATCGTGTTTGGCAGAGCCCACGGACACAAAATGTCTGAAGTAGCCCAATTTGTTGGTGTGTCAACGCGTACTGTCCAGCGAGTTTACAAAGAGTGGTGTAGTTCGCAATCAACTGACAATCGACGGCGTAACTGTGGCCGGAAAACAATTCTCGACAATAGGGGCCACCGCCATGTTTCTCGTCTAGTAACTGCAAATCGTTTTCAAACCAGAGAACAATTGCTCCAAGAAACCAATGAGGTTCTCCAGCGACCAATTTCCAAATGGACATTGCGACGAGAACTGCATGCGATGGACATCTGGAGCAGGGTACCACGGAAGAGGCCGCTGTTAACAGCAAGTCACAAATTGGCACGTTATAAATGGGCTCAGAGGCACAAAAACTGGACTGCAGCAGATTGGAAACGTGTAATTTGGTCCGATGAGTCCCATTTTTGTTTGTTCTCCAATGATGGGAGGCGATGAGTACATCGCAGGTCCAATGAAGCCTTTAATCCTGAATGCGTCGAAGGTGTTGTTCAGGCTGGAAACAGAAAGTGAAGCGCAGGAATAGACACCCACGGACTCTGGCGGAACTTCGGGACCGGCTGATGAACGAGTGGCAGCAAATCGATGTTCAGTACATGCACAACCTCGTAGAGTCTCTGCCTCATCGGGTTCGTGCGGTTATCAAGGCCAGAGGCACCATCACACGTTATTAGGTACATTCTGAGAGGGGTGACTAATTTTTTGTCCGGTGTGCTTATGTATATATATAGTTATTATATATATATATTAGTGTCCCAATTTTTTTTGTTCCTGAAGTTTGTCATGCACACACCCCTAATTTCTTCCACTCGTGAAAACATGCCAGCAAGATGAGTTTCATTCGTGTTCTTTAATTTTAAGGGTCCCCTCAAACCCTGTGTTACTATTGCTGAACGGCTACTCTCTACCTTATACTAATTGTAGCATATTTCTTTTCAGGTTATGGATACAAGAAAGCAGGAGACTGTGTGGTTGGTAGGGGTGTTGCAAAATGAACCCCTGGAAATGCTGTGTCAACTCCCGACAGTGGGAGATGTTCTTCGACGTCTGTTCTTCACTCGGAAGAAAAAAATGTCCACGGCGGAAGTTGCCAATGTGGTAGCTGATGAGGTTATGGCGGTGTGGGCTCAGGCATCTATTCCGACCTCCCACAAGCCCAAGTGCATTGAGAGGATCAAGGCCCTCTCCACGGACTACGAGAAGGTTGCCAGAAACCGAAACCGTGGGGGAGAGAAGCAACTGGAGTGGGAAAAGGGATTCCAAGCCAACCTGAATACACTGTTCGAAACAGCTCATGCCAACGCCATGAAACTCATCAAAGTCCCCGAAGATCGAGACTTTCTGAATGACCAGCGAATCATGCGGAAGATGTACATCGGAGGAGAGGACCTGGAGTTTGCTCGCAGGGCAGCGGAGCGGGAGAAACGCCGAGCAGCTGAAGAGAAGAGGAAGAAGAAAAGCCGCAAAGAGATGGACTCACTGCAAGCAAAAGGAACAGTGAAAAGTGGGTCTTCTTCTTCTTCGGAGTCCATGGCCGAAGCATCCAATGATGATGTCCAATATTCCTCTCCTGGTCCTTCGGCTCCTCGATCCGCTCCCAAGGACGGCCAAGTGTCGGCAAGGAGGATCATCCAATATCCCAATTTTGCTGCAGCCCTGGATCAAACTGGAACCTCAGTACGCCAAGCGATGCACATTGTGGCTCCAGCACTCGCTGCCGCAGGAGTTGAGTTATCCTTGGTCACCTTGTCCAAATCAAGTCTTCACCGTTCACGGCAGAAGTCCAGGAAGAACTTGGCAGCCGGAATCAAGACCGAGTTCAATCCTGATACGCCGCTTGTCATCCACTTTGATGGCAAACTCCTCCCTGATTCGGATGGAGGGAAATCGGATCGCATACCAGTGCTGGTCAGCGGGAAGAATCTTGAGAAGTTGTTGGCGATCCCAAAAATCCTTGACAGCACAGGACAGCAGATGGCTGGAGCTGTTCTGAAGGTGCTGGATGATTGGACGCAAGTTCAACCATGGATTGCCGGTCTCTGCTTCGACACAACAGCGGCGAATACCGGTATTCACAGTGGCACTTGTACGATTATCCAGGACCAAATGGACCGCCGCGTTCTTTTCCTGGCTTGCAGACCACATGATGGAATTGGTAATCACCTCAGTCTTTGACCTGTTCTTCAGGTCTTCTGGCCCCAAAATTGCGCTGTTTGCTCGCTTCAAATCCCAATGGGAGTTCATCGACCAGAAGCAGGCTTCTCCGTTCAACGGCGATGGCCCAAGCGACATCCTTTCGGAATGGGTGGTGTTGAAAAAAGAGCAGATTGGCCACTTCATTGAAGACCAGCTTGAAGTTGGCCACCCAAGAGACGATTACCGGGAGTTCCTGATCCTCGCTCTGGTCTTCCTCGATGGTCATGGCAAACGAGATCTCCGGTACAATCATCCTGGAGCATACCACCGGGCCAGGTGGATGGCCAAAGGCATTTGCTGTCTTAAGATGTTCATCTTCCGAAGCCAATTCCACCTGACCGCTCACGAGGTCCGGTCACTATGCAGGATAAACGTCTTTGCCGTCACCATCTACCTCCAGAGGTGGTTCGAGGCTCCATTGACGGCAGACGCGCCTGTCAATGACCTGGAGCTGTTGGAGGACCTAGAGCGGTACAAGGCGGTGGATCATGATGTAGGTACCGCCGCATTGACGAAATTCCAGGGACACCTCTGGTACCTAAGCGAAGATTTAGCCAGACTCGCTATGTTCTCCTCCAAAACCACCGATGCAGAGAAGACGGCCATGCTCCAAAACCTGCACAAGAAGACCGAAAACCCAAAAGATCTGCGTTGGCTGGAGGGAAAGTGTGTCTTGACCATGAGACGGTTGGATTTGAGCACGTTGGTCACGAAAAGGACTCAAAACCTTTTTCATTGCCTGAAGCTGCTGGTTCCAAAAACCCCCGAAGATCTCGAAGGATGTGCACCATCGTTGAAGTCTGTGAACGATGCGGCAGAACGGGCGGTGAAACTGGCGGAAGATTTCAACGAGGGCCTGACAAAAAATGAGGAGGAACGGCAGCTCGTGTACCAAGTCGTCGAATACCACCACCAGCAGTTCCCCTCACCAGACAAAAAGATCCTCTGTCCCCCGAAATGAAATGTGCCATTAGGAAGAATTTCCATTTCCTTTAATTTAGTCATTAGAAAGAATTTACATTTCATTCTTCCATTCTAGAATGATTAATGCTGAGCATTTACGTTTGTTCATATAGGGTCGAATAAACAAGGTCAATGAGGGGACCCTTCCCCTCCTAATAGGCCAATGAAATTTTGCCCATTTTTTCCTTTCTTCAAGTGTAATTAATTAAAGGGGTGTGCGATTTGACTCTTGCAAATATTTATTTTCACATGTGAGGCTGGGACACCCTAATATATATATATATATATATATATATTATATTATTATATATATATATATATATATTATATAGTTATTATATATATTATATATATAATATATATATATATATATATATATATATATATATATATATATATATATAGTTATTATTATATATATTAGGGTGATGCAAAATAACTTATCATTTCAAAAACTTGAAGACACCCTCTAATTTTATTTAATTTAGTGTAAAAACTGAACATGCAAAATTTCAGCACAATTGAAGACATTTTAGAGGTTGCTACCATCCATTGAACATTTTGTATATTGTTATTTTTCAGTTTGTATTTATTGTACATTTATTTATTTTGCAGATTTCATCAAAAATGGTAGTCAGCAACATATAGCAGTCATAACAGACTCTGAACCTCTTTCCGTAAACCTTCTCATCCCTTTCATTGCTATAGACGCCGTGGTCGAACATTCTAGAATCATTTCTTTGCTGTGATGTCACTGTGGTAGCCGCGTCAGTGTAAGTGCGGCGTCACTGACTCAGTATCTTTGCTGCCTTCGCTGAGAGTGGTTGTATAGCAGTTGCTGAGTTGCACTCATGGAGCGGCATACGTGTCACAAAACAGTTGTTTGGCTCATAGGACATCCTATAGAGTCCTTCAAAGAAACCCAGCTTCCATCTAAAAGGGAAACATTAGCATTGTTTATGAACTACAAGATCAATAAAAAGCAACAGGTGAAAACAGCGGCTTTGTTGACTGCTAGAGATGTTATGGATGTGTGGGAAAAGGCACGCATCCCAACAGTGTTGAAATGTCATGTCGTGGAGAGAGTAAAGAAACTTTTCAACGAGTGGGAGAACTAAAGAAGAACAGAAATAATAAGAAGAAGCAATCACCTGCACTACTTCAAAAACAAGAGAGCTGGCAAAATGACTTGCAAGATCTGTTTGACATTGCACATGCAAGTGCTCTTGACATGATAAAGATAGATGAAGATCGTGAGTTTTTGATGCTGCAACGACAAAAGGAAGAAAAGGCAAAATGTCTGGAGTGGATAAAGTTTTTTCACAAATGGAAGAGATTGCTAGAGAAAAGGAAACATTGCTTGAAAAGAAAAGAAAGAGGGAAACAGCTGTTTTCGAAGCAGCAGTGCTCTCAAGTTCAAGTCCTTCAAGTTTGAATGAAGATAGTTCAAAATCAGAAGAAGAATTTGTTGCTGACCCTCAGCAGCCATCAACTTCGAGACAAAGTAGATCAAAGTCTAAGAGTGCAAAGCTTATGGATTCTTCAATGCTTGTATCTCTTGATGCTGCAAAAGTAAGTGATAGAGCTGCTTCGGAAATCTTGATCCCAACAATCAATGCTCTTGGGCAAAACCCTGAAGAATACAGTGTTAGCTATTCATCGATACGGAGAGCAAGACAAAGGAACCGCAAGACAATGGCAGAAAATTTGAAGCAGGATTTCGAAACAAATTGCCCTCTCCAAATACATTGGGACGGCAAACTACTGGAAGATATTACTGGTCATGAAAATGTTGATCGACTGCCAGTTCTAATTTCCGGCCAAGGAGTTGATCAGCTTCTTGGTATTCCCAAACTTGCCAGAGGAACTGGTCAAAACATTGCAGATGCTGTCCATCAGTTAGTATTGGAGTGGAATTATCTGACCAAGTGAAGGGCATGTGTTTTGACACCACTGCCTCCAACACAGGTTCTAAGAGTGGTGCTTGTATGTTACTAGAGCAAAGATTGGATAAAGATATGCTGTGGCTGGCTTGCCAACATCATATTTTCGAAATAGTGTTAGAAGCTGCAGTTCTGTCTCCTTGCCATCTTCTAGTGGCCCTGACATACAACTGTTTAAGAGATTCAAAGCAAAGTGGGTGGAAATTGACAAGAACAATTACCAAACAGCAACAGATGACCCTAACATTGCAGAGAAAATCTCAGATGCTGAAGAACTCATTCAATTTGCTCAAGCTCAGCTTGATGAACAGCAGCCTCGTGATGACTACAAGGAATTGCTCGAGCTAACGCTCATTTTCATCGGTAGTGCCCCCAAGTCAGGAATCAGCTTTAAAGCACCTGGAGCTTATCACAGAGCACGATGGATGGGCAAGCTAATTTACTGCATTAAAATTTGGATGTTTAAATCTCAGTTTAAACTAACTGAGAGAGAGGAAAAAGGACTGAGAGATGTTTGCTGCTTTTCAGCTGCGATATACATCAGATCGTGGTACCTGGCACCCATACCCTCATGCGCCCCCCGTTCAGATTTGCATTTTGTGCAAAGTCTGCAGCTCTACAAGCAAAAGGATGACAAAATTGCAAGTGCTGCACTCAATAAGTTTTTGAGACATTTGTGGTACCTCTCTGAGGAGCTTGTGGCGCTTGCATTTTTTGATTCAGCTGTTTCGCATGAGACAAAAAACAAAATGAAGCATGCTCTGCAGAAACCAGTTGACTCAAAACCGAGCAAACGAGCATCAATAAATCCTGAATCAGCTGGGCAGAAACAACTGCAGGATTTCGTTACTGCGAACACAAAAAGATTCTTTGAAATCCTAGAGGTGCCTTGCACTTTTCTTGAAAAAGATGCTGAAGAATGGAATGATGATGAAAGTTATGCGAATGCAAGAGATATCGCATATGGACTCAAAGTGGTAAACGACATTGCGGAAAGAGGTGTACGACTGATGGAGGAATACAACAAACTGATAACCAATGATGAAGAGCAGAAACAATACCTTCTTCAAATTGTTAAAAGTTACAGGTCGTCACTCTCAAACAAAAACAAGAAAACATTACTCTTGCTTCACAAAAAACGAAAATAAACATACATAAGTGGTTATGATATGCCTAATGGGGAAACTTCCACATAAAAAAAAGTTAACGCGCTATACGCTGTACCTCAGAGGGTGGTGCGGAAATCAGCATGCCTATTATTTACTATTTTATGAGCTCACTACGTACTATAGTCTAGAATGTCATCGTTTTTTTTCAAACTAGGTTAACTAGGTACATATCAAACCGGCTCCGGCGAAAATATCAACAAAACAATATTTTTTAGCACAAACTGATATACATTTATTTTTAAAGCTTGGTAGCAACCTCTAATTTTCTCTTTTTCAACCCCAAATTTCGCATACAATGCTTTCTTAGGAATATGAATAAAATAGGAGGGTGTCTCCCTGAAAATTAAAAAAAAAAAATTTGACCCCGTTTTTGCATCACCCTAATATATATATATATATATATATAATTAATTATATATATATATATATATATATATATATATATATATATATATATATATATATATATTTAATATATATACTCAAACACTCTTTCCAGGAACTAGTGGATTGGGGGAGAGGGGAGATAAGATTGCGAAAGTTAGACCTTTTGTAGAACATCTAAGGGCCAAATTTAGGAAATTCCAATGATTAGAGATTTATGTATTGATGAAAGTATCATCCCTTTCAAAGGCAATTCTTCACTGAAACAATACCTTCCCAAAAAGCCACACAAATGGGGTTTTAAAATATTTGTATTAGCTGATAAGGGTGGTATGGTTTATGATTTTTATTCCATATACTGGTAAAATTGAGCCAGTTGATGATCCTACTGTTCCTGACCTTGGGGATAGTTCTAATATAGTTTTGCATTTGACACAAAATATTCCACATGACAAAGGGTATAGATTGTTTTATGATAATTGGTTTACTTCTTTGCCATTGCAAGTATTCTTAGCTAAAAGAAAAATATGGTCTTGTGGCACTGTTCAATCAAGAAGGCTACCTGGTCTATCATTCACCCAGGATAAAGAAATGAAAACTAAGGGTAGAGGTACATTTGAAGAGTGGGATGCAAATGTAGATGGAATAAGAGTAACAGCAGTAAAATGGTTTGATAGTAGAGCTGTTACAACTTTGTCAACCTTTGCAACAGCAGAGCCTGTTGTTCAGAAAGAGAGGTTTGACCATCACCAAAAGGGAAAGATATCCATTATTTGCCCCAGTATTGTACATGAGTATAACAAAGCAATGGGTGGTGTAGACCTGCATGACCAATTGGTATCCTTGTATAGGTTTTCTTTTAAGTCTAAAAAGTATTATCGTAGGATTGTTTGGCACCTGTTTGACATGGCACTGGTCAATGCTTGGCTACTGTACAGGCGATCATGTGATGATATGAGTGTTCCCCGTAAAAACCAAAATATTTTGGCACAATTCAAGGCTAGGGCAGCTAAATCTTTGATGTTTTCTGGTAAAGTAACTAAAATGTGTAAAAGGGGGAGACCATCTATAGAAGCCACAGAAGAACCGAAAATAAAAATTGTTAACCAAGGTTTACCTATACCTGAAAATGATATAAGATTTGACAATCTTGGCCATTTACCTAATGTTGGTTCAGTTAGACACATGTGTAAGATGATTGGTTGCAAAAGCAGAGTTATGACACACTGCCAGAAATGTAATGTATATTTGTGTATTACACAAAAAAAGAATTGTTTTGCAGACTTTCATACAAAAAATTAGTAAAGTAATATTCAAATTTCATTATTATATTTGCAGAAAAATGTTTGAATTAGTGCTGGATCGAATAACCGCAACCGCAACCGCACAAAAATTCACAACCGCAACCGCCGTTCCATAAGTGCGGTTGCGGTTGTAGGTATGAACAGTGAGATGGGTCCTCGTCCCTCATCCTGGTAACACACTTAGTGCAAAATATGGTTTTAATTAATTTGACCTATTCTTTCATAATAGCTATATAAGTTTAGAATATACTTCATTTAAATAGTATTTATTTAGTAAATACCTTATGTTGAACACAAGTTTTGCAACACACAAATAGCGGTAGCAGTGTATTGCAAAACTTGTGTTCAACATAAGGTATTTACTAAATAAATACTATTTAGTATATATTATGTACCAAGTGTGGCTAAATCGCACTATAGTGGCTAAATCCAGTTAATAATTACACATTTTTCCTAGTATATGATAACCGCAACCGCAACTACGGTTGGAAAAAATTCGACAACCGCAAACACAACCGCAACCGCGGTTGTGAAAAAACGACCACTCGATCCATCACTAGTTTGAATAGTAATAAAAATAAGTCTTAGCGGTTCATTATCCATAAAAATGTTTTGTATTAGTTTTATATTTTAATATCAGAATTTTTTTTTCCAGATTTTGTGTTTTATTCTCCATAGATTTTCACATTAAATTTCTCTCTCGTGTGCCTAGGTGCCCAAAATAATCCACCTTCATTAATTCATTAAAAAAACAAAAATAAATTAATGTAAATACATACATGCCTTATTGACTCCTGTTAGATCACAATTTTCAACAATTTAATTTTTTTCAGAGCTAAATAAAAATTTAAGCGGTTAAGGGTTAACTAGGGTAAATTTAACAGAAAATTGTTAATTTTTAGCAAATACTATTTTCTTAGAAAATGGGATACATGATTTTAGAAGAGAAAAGCAAGTAGCTAATACAAATTATATTTTGTAGAAATTAAATGGGTCCATGTAGTAGTATTAAATACTAGTCTTATAATAACTGGAAACAGAAATTTATCACAGTAATAATAATAATGATTAAAATGCTTAAATATTTCTAGTAACTAAGACATATTTAAATAGCTATTCTTATTTAATTACCCAAACTAGGAAAAGGTCAAGTAATTCTCCTTAACTTTACTTCTCACTACCAAACTTCCTTAATTTTTGTCTTTCCTTGATATGTCTAATGCAAACATTAAGGTCAGCTAAAGACTTGCTATTCTAAAAGCCTAAACTAATAGATGTGAAAAAAATCTTACATCTTGTAACTAAATTTAATAAGCCCCTTAAGGTTATTGCACATTTGTTGGTGATATTGTAATGGACTACACTTTAGTGTATGAGCCCATTTAGTTATATGTGCTCCAATCGTTTAAATGCAATTTATGCACCCTGCCCAAAATTGCTTAAATTTTTTGTTTTCATCATAACAATTATGCCCCTTCCTACATTTATGACCTTGCCCTTTGGTGCAAGAACATGACTCTTGCTTGCAACACATCTTGTGATGATGTGTACATGTATGAAGTTTCAATAATTTATGCTGAGCAGCTCAAAAGTTATGGTATGGATACAAAAAAGCTCCATTTGACCTTTGACATCTCTTTGTCACCTTGACTTTTGATGCCAGAATCTGATTCTTGTTTACTACATATTGTGATTGTGTTGTGATCCATATGCGTGTGATGTTTCATCAATTTATGTTGACTGATTAAAAAATCATAGCATCTTTTTGGTTTTTGTAGTAGCTTTATGAGAATGTTTTAATATGTAAATGCATAATAGCTACCTCAACTGCTGTTGTGACCCTTTTATAAGACACAAAAAGCCTTTCTTGGAAAATATGAATATGAAAGCAATTGAGAAAGAGAGAATAATGGGAGGAAAAGATGACCAGAATGTTAAAAAAAAAATGCAAGTAAGTTTACACCACTTTAGTATCTGCAAAACTTGTGGAAGATATGGAAGATGCAAGTACTCCAGGCTGACTGTATGTGAAAAGGTGTCTTTCTGGTTTAAAACCAAAGGATGGCCTAATGCTGAAAATAAATTCCATACTGGTTAACCTCCTATTAATTTGGATGTTAGTTGCTTCTGACCTAATCACATTCTCTTTGTATTAATCAGGTTTGGCCTAAGTCTACTTTATATATTGATTTTTAAAGCCTACTTTTAGTTTATGAACGAGTTAGGTCTCTAAATCCATTCATACTGTCACCTAAGCAAGATAATTGAGGTAAATACTTTTTATAGAATTAGGGAAGAGTTTTTGGCATTAGGCCTACCTTAATTAGTGATCAGTCTTTATGACCATTACAAGGTAACAATCTACCCATTTTTAGTGTATCATAAAAACAAGGATGGGAAATTAAATCACACTAGCTACTGCTTCATTATACACAGTCTTGAGCATACAACTTCAGCAGTTTACATTTTCCTGCAGCATTTGATGAAGGATGTAAGAACAATTCCTTAATGTACAAAAAGTGCATTATTTTTCAGATGGCTGTAGTAGCCAATACAAGAACAGATTTAATTTCAGCAATCTGTGCTATCATGAACAGGATTTTGGTTTAAAGGCTGAGTGGAATTTCTTTGCTACCAATCATGGCAAGAATGCTTGCAGTGGTATTGGAAGAACTGTCAAAAGGGGTGGTAGCAAAGGCTAGTCTGCAACAAACTGATGCTGGTCACATTTTGACACCAAGAGCTTTTTATAATTTCTGCATCAAGCACTTTGATATAATAAAATTTTTCTCTGTTTCAAAAGAGCAAGTTGTGGCTAATCTAGTAGGTATGATGAAACTTTAGCAGTGAGGGGTACAAGAAGATACCACAGAATTGTACCAAGGTCAAAGAATCAGATACAGACCCACTGTAATAGACAGAGTTTATTTCCACAACAGTTTCGATGCCCAGTGGCATCCTCTTCGGGTGGATATCCACCCAAAGAGGATACCAGTGGGCATCAAAACTGTTGTGGAAATAAACTGTCTATTAGAGTGGGGTTTTATTATCATAATTTGACCTTCACATAGAAAAGTGAAGTTTTTTGCATTTATTAACCAGATACAAGCTTATCAGACTTCAGATACTATTCAAGAGAATTCTGGTTTATTCAGAATTAGTAGAACTAAAGAGGATATGAGCAATCTGTCAGTCAACAATGACAAAGACAGATCATACTGGCCAATATATTGCCTGCAATTATGATGATAAAGTTTGGCTTGGAATAATTTTAGATAGGTACTAGTACCATACTTCAACAGTTTGGTGGTTATCAAATTAGCTTCGTGACCTGTTTGGGAAGTCCAAATAGTTATTATTTTCCACAAAGATGATATTTGCTGGATAAGAAAGGAGGACATAATTTATGCCATGTCAAATCCAAATATCCAACCAGGCATTAAAATTATTTACTCTCTCCATCCAAAGGAAATCATAATAGAAAAGTCCTAGGGTGAACTTAGAATAATGCCTGGCTTTCTCAATTTGTGTATATATTGTATAAATATGATACAACTGTCTGTAAATACAAAACATATTGAGTCAATGTTCATGCTAAATGTCTTTTTGTAAGTTTTGTTAGACTTGTACTTTTGAATAAAGTTCTTCATTAGATATGAATAGATTTTTCATTTCCCTACTACTGTAAGGTGTATAATTTACATATCACGACCTCATTCAGTAAATTAACTCCTAAGGATGGCAAGTAAAGTGTGAATGAAATCCAAAAACACTACCTTTAGATGCTAAAACAGTTTTTTCTCATTTTACACAGATGTACAGAATTGAAGTTCAATTTCATTTGAAGTAGAAGAAAATTTTCATTTATATCAGGGGAGGAGGGCTCCCAAAATGTAAAAAATTATCTATCTTTTTATTCACTGATTCTTAGTTTTTTATGCTTATAATGATTTATTCTTTGGAAAATTATTTTTCCAATGCACTTTGAATCATTCTTCTCTCTGAACTAGGGACTAAGATATGACAATTTTAAATTTAGTAGTTAATATGTGAAATTCCCCAAAATAGGGAGGACCATAAATTTTGAACCACAACTCTGACTGAGCCACAATTTTATATTTTGAGTTTGTTGTTTCAGACAATGCCATATACTAAATTATAAGAAAACTGTGGTGTGTGGTGTCATGTACTGCATGGTTTGTACTGGAATGCCCTTTACATTATTATAGAAGGATAATTTTTATTTTTTCATTATTGTTGAACTACGTATGTATGATATTTATGGTACAGGAATACCTCAAAATTCATCATTTCACAGATTCATCATCAATCTTTTACTACCTATACTGTAGTTTCAAAATCCATCATCCATATTGGCAGATTTGTCATTTTTTTTTTAAATGTGGAAAAAAAATTGCTGAAAATGACAATTCAACTGTTTACCAACGCAATATATTACATATTTTGCCAAAAAATGAGTAGAATTTGATTAATTAATCTGTTTAATAACATAATACTGTACAGTAAAATGTTTTCTCATTGAAACATGTTATAATCTACCTCAAATTTCGTCATTTTGTATTTCATCGTGTTATTCCAGAATGAATTAATGAAGAATTTAGAGGTATTCCTGTATATAATTTGCATATTACTATTATTATTTTGTATAACTATAATTAATAGTTTTTCTGTCTGTTAGTTACTGCATATAACTTTTATATACTGCAGAGAGCCTGTATTTGCAAACAGAGGAATTTAGGAGCTAGGAACCTCCAGGTTTAGTGTCTTCTTTTAAGAATATGACTTGAAATTATTTTTGTTATAGTTAGACTAAAGCAATAAAAAATTATATCTAGTTTCATTTTAAAATATTTTTTTTTAATTATAAATTTAATTTTCATAAAAACATCCAACACTTCAGTGATTAATTTGGCTCACCTGTTTCACTGAAGCATTTTCAACATCAATCATTTTCTGATCTTCATTTTCCTTCTCAGAATCGTAGAACTTCAATGGCTCTTCTTTCACAAAAACACTATCTACAACTTCATCTTTGATATGAAAACTCTGAAAATAATAATTATTACACCCTTTTCACCAATGAATTATCATCACTGACACAATTTCAGTTCAAAATAGTTGAACAAAGCAATTCTATAATTTAAAGAATTAAAGATTTAGAACTAATGGGAACTACTAAAAATAAGAAAATTAGTGTTTTATGATAATGTGTAATAAGATATTTACCATTTTAAACAAAAGCTCATAAATGAAGGCAACCACAATTCAAGAGTGTTCCTGCCTGGATTGCGATTACCAGCAATTAAAAATTTTTATATAGGTTATTGCAGTCATTGCAACTTTCTCTTATTCATTTGTTTACCATCTTATTTAATCAATTACCCCAAGCTTTCAAAACATTAGATAGAAGACTTATCCAAGATTTAACTACACAGAGCAGGAATAATGACTTAAAATTATCTGTGTAGAAGGAAGTCAAAATAATCAATATAATGCACAAATAAAGTTTCATCAGAAAAATCAACAAATTTTACAGTTTTATCACAACTCAATAACAAATTAGTTTGAAATGCTCTCATTTTAGGTCACAGATTTTAAAAATTATTACTGAAATAGGTAGAGTAATTAATTATTTTAATTATGAAAAAGAAAGGCAGTAGCTACTTATTTTCATTCGGATACCTGCCATTCCTGACTCACATTTCCATTGTCAAATGACTCTTCTTCAGAGAGATTTCTTCCACAGGTCACAATCTCCTTTTTGATTTGAACTTCAGTTTTAATGCTCAAATGTTCATGTTTTAAATCAAGTTCACTTCTATTTTTATCCATTTTCAGACATGATACAGTCACATATTTTTATAATACTGGCTATATTTTAAACAAGTGGTAACAATATGGGATGCTGGAAAGGAAATGGGTTTGTAAAAAAAAATATATATTTACATATATATGTACATGAAGGTCATATGACAGAGATGGTAATAAGTAAATCAAACAGCTTTATGGAACTCCTAGCAGTGAAAACAGAAAAACTAAACATGATATTGATAGTCATCTACAGACCTCCAAACACTCCAACTGAAAAAATTTTGGAGGACACTGATGATATCAGAAAGCTAATAAAGGCTGTAAACCCTCTATCCCCCGATATAATGATCTGCGGAGACTAACTTCCCATTTATAAAATACAAAAAGGTGGATAGGAATAGATATATACACCAGGACAAGGGAGGCACAAGAGAAGACCAGGAGCAAGCAAAAATGTTGATGGCTCTCACAAACAAATTTATGCTGACACAGATAACAGAAAATACCAGAAAAAATAACTGCCTAGATCTGGTATTCACAAATAATACAAATTTGATTGCTGATATAAAAATAACCCCAACCATTATCTCAGCCCACAACTTAATCGAGATATCAACAAATATGACAACATTAAAAGACAATACATATATTGAGGAAAGAAGCAAATTTGGGGCTTTTAACTTGAACTCCAAGACTATAAATTGGGAAGCAATCAGATCGCACATGTCCCAAATAGAGAACAGTTTTAGAGAATAAAACAATGGAGGAAATGCTAACAACCTTGGAAGAAAAGATGCTGAGAATTTTAGAAAAATATGCTCTGAAATCACAGCCAAAAGGAAAGAGGAGCTGGCTAGAGAGGCAAAAGAGAAGAATATTCTGCAAAAGAAAGAGTGGAGGTGAAGTTAGCCAAATGCAGAGATAATGCCAGGAAAGTAATACAAGAAAAACTGGAGGGGGTATCGATAAGGAAATACAAACCCTGATTAGAACCATACAGAGAGGGAAGAGGAAAAGGCGGTAGAAGCAATAAAGGAAAATCCAAAAGACTTCTATAGTTATGCAAAAAGGAAAACAAAAACGCATGCCACTATTGGGCCCTTAAGGAAGAGAAATAATGAACTAACCGACAATCCAAAAGAAATATAGAAACATTGAGAGCCCAGAACAAATCAGTTTTCAATACCCCAAAAAGTGACAAAGCGATACCTGACATAGATGCATTCTTTCAAGAGAAATTGCAAGGAGAGTGTATGACACACTTTGATTTACCCAAGAAGATGTAGCAAGAGCTATAGGAAAAATGAAACCACATTCAGCTACAGGTTCAGACAATTGGTACGCATTATTGATTAAAAACTGTAAAAATGAAATAGCTACACCTTTATATTGGATATGGCGAAGATCCCTAGACACTGGGGAAATACTAAGCATCTTGAAAAGAGCAAACATTGTCCCGAATAAAGGAGGGGATAGATCTCAAGCAAAGAACTATAGACCAGTATCATTGACGTCACACCTCACTAAAGTACAGTGGACCCCCACAGTACATTGTATTCACACTGCGTTATTTCGTATTGCGTTGCAGCTCCCACAGAGCATAATGTATTCATATTGTGTCAAAAATTTGCAGTGTGTTATTGTTCCAAACACATTTTGAACCCATGTGATGTGGCAACCATGTCTATAAACATGTTTAAAAATCAATTAGACTAGTGATGCACCGGATAGTGATTTTGGCCGGATAGCCGGATACCAATATCTGGCCAAATGCCTAGGCCGGATATCAGTCATATGATAGTCCCCCTCCCCACCTAAGCCTTTATATTTTATATATATTATAGCCTAATCCTTTGTATCCATAATATGTAACTAACATTGGTGGGGGATCGTCTGCTGTCATATGATAACAGGCTTTCAATTACCATGTGGTAGTGCTAACGTGACAATCTTTTAACCATACTTTGTAGGTCAGTGGATAGTGTGTTTGACTATGATTGCAAAGGTCTAGGGTTCGTTTTCCTCATCGTGGCAGTTGATTTTCCAAAAAAAAAAAATTAAAAACTGTTCTGCACGTCAATTTCTTCCATCAATCTGTCAAATTGGCATAATTAATAGTTACCTAACAAGTAGGGCGCGTACTCTGTACACTTATGCTAGGGCACTACCTGTGGCACGTGAAATTTTTTAAGTCCCTTCACTAAAACACTTAAAAAGCCATTAAATAATTATTCCACTAAAACTAACTTTTAGAGGCTTAATTTAATTAAATAAATTAAATTTCACAAATTTAGTGATTTCTTCAAATTAAATTTACGATTGCTAGATTGTATTACCATCATGAAAAGTTAAGTGCGTAATAATAGTTGCAAACATATTTTAAATTACGGTACATTTTTGATGATGAAACAATTCTTTCAAAGTGAAAAAATAATTTGTTGAAGTATTTGCGTTTCAAACATAACGTCTTATAATTTGAACATTTTGTTTATAAACTATATTTTCATTGTTAGACATTTATTTTATTCTAGTAAAATTAAATTTTTTGTTGTGAATCAATTTAAATCCACCCTAACCAACAAGGAAGCATGTCAGTAATATATTTGCAATCTAAAATAAAAATAACTTAAAAACTTAATAATAATAACTTTAAAAAAACTTAAAAAGGTATTTCAAACAGCAGAAAGGCTGTGCGAAATAGAAAGAACAGACTCCCTGACAGGCTTGCACTGATTAAATTTGATGGGGTTTGTAAAATAATAGTAATAATAAATAGTATAAATAGTAATAATAAATAGTAAATAATAGTTACAATAATGATCACCAGTTTCACGTATATTCACGTTATATTACTAACCTGTTGCACATGCATAATTACATGTTTATCTACTTTTACAAATTATATATTATGATATTAGCAACTTAATTGAAAAATTGAACAATGTCTTGATTAAAATCTAGTATCTGGAAGTGTTTTCAAATATACAGTGGTGAATTAATAGAGCATAAGAATAAAGCAGAATGTAAACACTGTGATCCCAAATCACAATCAAGATTGATTGTAAGAGGTAAAAACCCTAAAAACTACTCTACTAAACCAATGTGGAATCATCTGAAGACAAAGCATCCTGAAGAATACAAAGAATTGCAGGAAGCTGAATTAGCTTATCCTCATGACCCTGCACCCAAACCATCATGTTCCACAAAATCTCAGCCATGATTGAAAGAAGCAAAACATGGGACCTGAACAATCCTAAATCTGAAGCTATCACCAAGGAGATAGGTGAGTTAGTAAATTATAAAATTTATGAATAGGCATCAATCTTATGTGAAAATAAGTTTTGTCTTTTTTCGTTTTACCAAATACAATGCATACACATTCACTAATTTAATTTGGTTTCCAGGCGAAACGATGGCACTCGATGCAGAACCATTTACTCTGGTGGACAGAGAAGGCTTTCGCACACTCATGAAACATTTGGCCCCTCAGTACCCTCTGCCTAGTAGAAAGTACTTTTCCGAAATTGTTCTGCCCAAAATCTATGAAGAAGTAAAACAACAAGTACAAGAACAGCTGAAATCAGCCTCAGTCATTTCCTTTACAACAGACATTTGGACAAGCAGAACTAATAATGAATCCTTCATAAGTTTGACAGCCCACTTCATTACTACAAAAAATATGGAAAATAAGATGTGTCCTCAACTGCAAACACTTCCCAGCATCTCATACAGGAGCCAACATTGCACTCATGCTGAATAACACCTTAGAGGAATGGAACATCGGTCAAAGTCAGGTTCATCTCATTCTTCGTGACAACGCTGCCAACATCAGTATTGGTACAGGTGTGTAATACATATATAACATATAATAATACAGTATCCATATAACATATAATAATACAGTATCCACATTATTGTCAGCGCGGGTTGCTGCTCCTTAAAATTAGCTAATACATTAGCTACATTAAGTTAGTCTGATGCCTTCACCAGTTCTACCCTTAGCTAGCAGTTAGATCTGTTATTATTCTGGTTTCAGTTATTAATCTGGATGGAACCAGGGTGGCTTATTCCAAACACAAAATTTTTCACAGTTAGGTTTTAGGACTGCCTCCATGGGGGTTTAGCTACATCAGACCTATAGCTATCTATATACATGGTAAATGCCAGACAGCTATACTACACAATGCTATTATGTTAGTCAGTCACATGGTTAGAATATGCTCAAAATGAATCACCATATTTGTAAAATATGACTCAGTTAGAAGCTAACTACATTACACAGTAAACAAAGTTCTAAATCAACTTATCAAACTTATTCTATATTAAAAATCTTCGTTTTGCTTACAGGACTGACACCAGCACAGGGAGTTAGCTGCTTCATACATACTCTTCAATTGGTTGTGCAAGATGCCATTTTGTCACAATGGTCAATTGCTGACATCATTGAAAAATTGAAGAAAATAGTCAGCCATTTCAACCATTCTGCAATTGGATGTACTAAACTCAAACTAATTCAAGAAAACTTAAAACTCCCAACTCATAAGCTCATTCAAGATGTTACTACATGATGGAATTCAACATACTGCATGCTGCAATGACTACATAAACAGAGACAGGCAGTGACAGCATATGCAGCTGAAAATGATATTCCAATCCTGGCTGCATATGAGTTTGCTTTGATTGAAAATGTCATTAGGGTGTTGAAACCATTTGATGAAATGACAAAACAGGCCAGTGCAGACTAGGAGAAAGTAAGCTATGTAATTCCTGCAGTTGCAACTCTGCACTCCTACCTCTCAAAGCAGCTGAAGGACTCAGAGTACAAACAATGAAAGAAGAGCTGAAAGAGGCAGTGGAAAAAAGGTTCTATTGTCATGATAACAGTGTGGTGAGCAAGAGGTGCTTTGTAATTGCCACTCTATTGGACCCCAGATTCAAGACTAAATTTCTCAAGGATGAAAATGAAGCAAAAAAAATTAGTGGTAGACGAAATAATTGAAAGTGAGAAAAGCATTCGTTCCGCTGAAAACATTCAGACCACTTCTAAAAAAGAACAAGGAAAAGAAAAACCACACTCAAGCAGCAGTTTCTTAACGGAAACTCATGAGGACATTTGGGAATGCTTTGATCAAATAGTTGGAAGAGAGTCAAAGCAAGAAACCGACACCAGCAGCAGTGAAACTGATCTACAGATCTACAGAAGCTAAAGCTAACAAAGACCCTAAGATCCACTCTAAGGTTAGCCCGAGAGAAAGGAAAGAGTAGGGGGTTAAGAGAAAAGAAGAGAATAAGGGGTTAAGTAAGGAGCAACACCTATCATTCATGGGTTAACATTCATTCAGAAAAAGAGAAAAAAGTCTCACCATCATCATCCGCCAGCCACTGCCGACAAGTCAGAAAAATAGTTGGAGAGAATAGGAGAGGGGTGAAAGGTGAAAAGAAGTGAAATAAGAACGCTTACAAACCATGCAAACAGTCTTAACTCACAGTCATACCATGCAAACTACAAACATGCAAGAAAAGAGTTACAGACATGCAAGGTAAAAAAGTAGGTAAAGTTAAACAAAAAGTGGGTTAGTTTACACTACAAGCTACATCTACGTTCATGTTAGTCTAATTTTTTTTTAATATTTTTTTTTAATGATTTTTTTGCTGGCATCACACGCTGGCATGTCACAAGCTGGCATTCATCGTCAACAGACTCATCCTCGAGCACCACCACCAGAGCTCCTGTTGCTAACTTTGTTTTTTTATATTAAACAACGTTAATACTTTTAAAATGTCTGTCAAGACGGTTCTTAAACATATTAATGCTGGTAGAATGAACGACTGACGCGGGAAGATTATTCCATTTATCAATTACTTTAAACGTAAAGAAGTTTTTAGCGATATTAGTAATGAAACGTCTGCCACGCAACTTAAATCCGTTATTGCGAGTATTACTATTATCAAAAGTGAACAATTTGTCAAAATTTACGTTATTGATGTTATTAACGATTTTGAAAACTTCAATAAGCTCCCCCCTTAATCTCCTAGTTTCGAGTGAATACAGGTCTAACTCTTTAATCCTATCTTCATAAGGCTTATTGCGCAATGACGGAATCAGTTTCGTGGCACGACGTTGAACCCTTTCTAACTTATCAATATCCTCTCGGAAGTATGGGCACCAAAACTGAACTGCATATTCTAAATGAGGCCTGACTAGGGACTTGTAAAGGGGCAGTATAATATCCTTCGATTTAAAATCGAAATTACGCGCTATGAAGCCTAACATCCTATTAGCTTTTGCGCAAGACCCCAGGCACTGGTTCCTAACCTTTAAATCTTTAGATACGCGTACGCCTAAATCTACTTCCTCGTCAACGCTCGCTAACTCCCTATCATCCATCGTGTACATGTAATTATTGTTGCGAGAACCTATATGCAAAACTTTACATTTATCTACGTTAAATTGCATCTGCCACTTATCTGTCCACTCCATAATCCTATTTACATCGTCTTGGAGGCTATTACTATCGTCCTCATTAACAACCTTACCGCCTATTTTAGTATCGTCCGCGAATTTTGACACGTTACTAGTCAATCCTACATCTATGTCGTTAATGTAAATTACGAATAGCAATGGGCCTAACACTGAACCCTGTGGGACCCGCTACATACATCTAACCACCCTGATTCACTACCATTAACTACGACCCTCTGTCTCCTAGCACGAAGCCATTCTTCTAACCAGTTAGCTACCTGACCGCATATACCGTGCGCTTTGACCTTCGCAATTAGTCTCCTATGCGGAACTGTATCGAACGCCTTTTTAAAATCTAAATAAATAACGTCAGCTGCTCTATGCCTATCGTATTCGTGCACTATTTCGTTATAAAATTCTAACAAATTAGTTAAACAAGACCTATGGCATCGAAACCCATGCTGACTACTATTAATCAAATCTCTACTTTCTAAGTGATCGATGATACGATCCCTAACTACGGATTCCAAAAGTTTACCGACAATTGACGTTAAGCTAATGGGCCTATAATTGCTAGCTACTGCGCGGTCGCCTTTTTTAAAAATAGGCGTGACGTTGGCTAATTTGAAGTCTTCAGGAATAATCCCCGTTTCGAGTGACTGATTAAAAATTTTCGTTAAGGGGCCTACGATAACGTCTTTCAAATCTTTCAAATGTCTGGGATAAAAAGCGTCAGGGCCTGGAGCCTTGCTAGCTTTTAGCCTATTGATATAATGCGCAATCTCAGCCTCGTAAACAGTTATTTCATCCAAAATAGTCTCGCTACGAGTCATGGGACAGGTAAAAAGAATATTCAAAAAAGGGGTTAAAAAAAAAAGGGACAAGGCAGTAATGATTCCCCTGCTAAAAACACTGATTATACCAAAACTTGAATACTGCTTAGTTTTGATGTCTCCATATAAAAAGGAAGAAATTAATAAACTAGAAGAAACGCACACACATTTCACAGCCAAGACTGATGGCTGCAAAGAACTCAACTACTGGGAAAGACTACGCAAACTGAATCTGTACTCCCTGGAAAGAAGAGAGAGGTATACCATAATCTACATACGGAAAATTATCGAAAAACTGGTACCAAACCTCAAACAAAACCCAATTACCATCCAGACAATGTTGGAAAATAGGAAAGGCAGAATGTGTAGTGTTCCCAAATTAAAGGCCCAACAAGGGACCTCCTCAACTCTGAAGGAAAATAGCTTGGTTGTCAGGGGGCCAAGAATTTTCAATCAGCTTCCAAAGGACCTCAGAAACATTACAGGAGTCAAAGTTGAAGTCTTCAAGAGAAGACTAGATGCCTGGCTGAGGATGGTACCGGATGAGCCAGGTGTACCTGGCTATGTACGAAGGAGAGTGTGAGAGCAACTTGCTCCTCCACCAAGCCAGGACTAGGGGCATGGCCACCAGCTTGACTTTCATGTGAAGGAAGACAGACACACACACGGAACCCAAACAAGGTTATATATATATATATATATATATATATATATATATATATTAGGGTGTGACCGTTGCCCTCCAAAAATCAAAAAATGGTCCTACAATGCTTTTCAAAGTTTTAGTGTTGTGTATTTATCTAGGAAACACCCTGTAAATTTTCTTGGAGATTGGTGCATGTTTGAGCTAGCACCGTCATACCAGCAAGTATTGCTATTTCAGCTTATGAACTTCATAAATAAGTGTGAAAATAGCACATTTTATCAGATTTTCATTTCCGGGTCTGGAACACTGACCCACAAATTTTCCACGTATTATTTTATTGCATTTAATTTTAATGATGCTCTTTTCTTTTCCCTTGACAGTGATTTGATGTTGTGAATAGAGAATTTAATCATGGATACACGGCAAGATGATGAGTATGTCAGAATGTTATTGGGCACCGTACCCCGAGAAGAAGAAAAGGAAATAAAGGGCTGCAAACTGCCAACTAATAGGCAGGTCTTACTATGTCTGTTAGCAAACCTTCGGGATATGCATTGGGACCAGGCTTTATCTGCCACCATTGACAATGTGCTTTTGCATTACCAGAAGGCGAATGTCCCGACCATTACAGGCAGGAACAATATTGGCTGAGTGATTAAAACTCAGTGGCGGCTCGTGGTAATTTTACTTACGCATGCAGTCACATGCATTACAGTGTAGTACATATTAGATAAGCTGTATTTTGTCTTTTATGGTATTCTTATGAGTTATGTAGTAACCGAGGATAGAACCAATATTATATTAATAATAATAATAATTTCAACTTTATTTTTTTAACTTAAATAATAATTTTACATTCATTGAGTATATTATTTACGCATGCAGTGCATGCCTTGCATTCAATAAGAAGCTGCCCCTGTTAAAACTTACTATGACAAAGACTACATGATGCTTATGAAAAAGAATGAGGATAGAAGACGGGCTGATGATCCTGGAATTATGAAGTTTAAATCAGAATTGAGCCTGACGATGAAATTTTATAAGAACACAGTGTTGAAAGACATGGCGGCTGCGAAAAAGTGGAAAACTCAGGCCAAACAAGATGCCATCGATACTGACATACTCTTTATGAAAAGCATGCTAAGTGACAGAGTACCTACCTACTCTGGGGTAAACAAAGTACTCTCAGAAAAGGTTCAGAAGCGACAGAAAAGGCAGATGCGAGAAGAGAAGCGACAAGAGAGAGAGCAATGTGATCATGCTGAGAATGTACAGGCTGATATTGATTCACCTATTAGCTCTGATGAGGACGATGACATTGATGAGGCCAGCACTGCTGAACCAAAGAGAAAACATCGGAGAACAGTGAAAGAGGGAGTTTCAATTTTTGTGCCCCATGATATTCTGAAGTCGGCAGAACTTGTTTCATGCAGTGTTCGAAACAACATCTCGCCGACCCAGCTGAGTGCAATTGTTGGCCCCACTGGCTTTGTTCTCATCCCAAGTACAAGGACAAAAGAGATGAGGAAGGCCCTTCTTTGCAATGAAGACACTGAAGTTACTAAGAGAGTGGGGCTCAATCATGGGGGCTATGGAAAGCCATATCTTTCCCCTGTCCCAGAAAGTGGCACTGCCCTGGTGGGCCTAATTGGGCCTGACTCAAGCCGGTTCTTCACCATTTTAGGCATGCCCTATCAGTTTCTCCACAGTCCAGCCAGTGAATGGGTGGATCATGACGACTACCTGAACATGAAATGGGTTGTGGACAAGCTTCAGGTCATCAATGAGGCTGCAGAGCATGGTGTAAAACTTTGCCATGACTTTCTTAATGTTGCCAGGGATGAGGAGCGCTTTCAAGAAGTCCTTCAAGTAGTTGAAAATGACAGACTCCGCGTTCCTAATCAGCGCAAACGATCATCTGTTTCCGAACAGAAATCATGGTTTCTTGCTCTAGAGAAATAATACCTTGTGAATATATGATAAAACCCCTTAATGTACCATGAGAGAATAAGAATGATTAACTTTTTTGTGTTAGTGATAACAGCTTTTAATTAAGACAGGCAAATGATTTGTGTTAATATCCCTTATGATGGTTGTGTAATCTCATATATAGGCGCGTATGCCATATAAGCAAAATCACTATTTTTCATATTGCTGGTGCTCACTCGAATATGCATGAATCTTCAAAAAATTGCACGTGGGTATTTTTTATGTCAATATGCAACACCAAAATTTTGAACAGCATTGTAGGACAAAGTTGGGGCAACTGTCACACCCTAATATATATATATATATAAGCAAACAACCACAAGGAAAAGGAAACACAAAGTCCGAGCGCTTTTGTGATATATTCACATTATCAAGGAGGATAATGTGAATATATCATGAAAGCGCTCAGACTTTGTGTTTCCTTTTCCTTGTGGTTGTTTGCTTATTAATAAGGTCACGTGTTATTTTGTGATTTTAGGGTTAATATATATATATATATATATATTTATATATATATATATTGGGTGCATTAAACGCCCCATGATTTTCAAAAGGTTGTTGGATTTTAATGTCTATTCCCTCAAATGTTACACTTGTTGGTAGAAGTATGTATGCAAAAAATAAATCAAATCGGAGGTGGTCCTGGGTGGCCACCGGCCACTTTTATATATTTAGTAGTGATGCACCGAATATTCGGCAAATATTCGGTATTACTTATAATACTAATATACAAATACTCGGTATTACTATACTTACATTGATTGAAAGTTGAAAATGTATAAACACAACGCCAATGTCACTACTCCAACTTTGCTCGTTTCCGCAAATTTGGCCTCGCTTTGCGGTCACATTCAACCACTTGAAGAAGATTTTGGAAGTGGTCTTCTCCTCTTGCAGCTGAGACAAAATCAGTTGTGAGCTTTAACTGCTCTCTCCGCAGGGTCATCACAACATTTAACCCATCCACAATGGACTTGGCTGCCTTGAAGTGGTCATTGTTCTGCCAATTGTCAACATCTCTGTTAGGAAGGTCATATCCAGGTGAAGAAGGTTCACTGTAAACCACGAGTCCTCATTCACAAGATCAGCAGGGTTGTCGCTTCTGTAATTTTTGGAAATGACGGTTTGCCATATCCAGAAACCGTAGCGGTGTTTTGGAGTGCTTGGCATTTCATCTGGTTGTATGGCCAGAAACACATCTGCAAGGGCACGATGCTCCTTTTGAGGTACTGCATTGCTGAACAGTGCCAAAACAACCAGTTCTGGGGTTAAATACCACAAATGTCTATCAAAGGCTTTCACAGCGCTGATGAAATGATTGAGTTGACAGCTTTATAGTTGAGCAGAGTCTTGTATAAGCACAAATCAAACCATGGGCATTTGAAGCAGACTGACATATGAGCCGCCACCAATCACAATAAATATAAACAACAAAAAAACAATAAACTCCTTCAGTTTTCCTGTTGATGTTGTGTTGTTACAGTTCCTCGAGGTAGTACAGAAATTTGCTCTTCAAGTAGGCATATTTTGATGGAATAAAGAATCTTTGACATCCACCTTGCTTTATGCATGGCCCCAGGTCTGTGGAGTGTTCTTGTTTTGTGACATCATCATCGAGGACTACCTGGCAGAGTTGTGCCATTTCCTTGTAGTCTTCCTTACAGTATGAAGCGCTTGTGCGGATTGTGCTTAAAACTTGTTTTTGCAGGATAAAAGCAGTTGTTGTGCATCGTCATTGTACATTGAAATGTCAATTTTGGTTAAACTTTCATCCTTTGCATGCGATATGCGTTCCCAATTCTTCTGGAATCTTTGGAACAAGATGCTTCTGGAGACTTTGATGTCTCAATTTTGAGAGCGTCAAACACATGATCCAGATTACCTTCTCCAACATGATGGTGACATGCACACCACAGAAGAGCACGGTCCAGTTTTGATTGAATGGTAACACAGGCAGCTGTAATGTGTCCAGTGTTTGATGCTGTTGTGTCAAAACATAAGTTGACAACTGACTGTTTGCACTTCCATGAATGTAGAAACGTGTAAGGTGCTCGGCAATGATGTCACCTGATGACATATCACTTCCACGAGGATATCTAGCCACTCCCAGTAGCTTTACATCAGTGGCATTCCCAACAACACTGGCAATCTTTCTTCCTTGCCATTCTTGTTTGTGAGCGTATGCATCTGCTTGCCATCCCAGTGAAGTGTTGCAGCTGTTGGGGCGATCCAATTTTCTCGAATATCTTTGGCAATAGCACTTGTTATGATCGTCGAGCCTTATCAGCAGTTGAATACGACTTGGCCACACGACGTGGATCACTCCTGCCTCTTGAATTACAGCTTCGGTGAGCACAGCCTGTTGAAACAGGAGTTATGTTTAGTCGAGTAGCAACAGACACGACTGAAGGCCTTTTCAGAATATCATGAGGAATAAAGGCAGAAGTACCTGCATATGTTGATCTGTGGTGACTACGCTTCCTTTGAAGCTCTGGAATCGCCTCTTCTTCAGTTTCTTCCAAGCTATCTGCAGAGGCACTATCATCAGAGCATACAGAACTTTTCATCTCTTGTACACTGGATGATTCATGACGTTGCTACGGTGGCGGCGTAGGCCGTAGTCCCCGAGTATCTGTGTTTCCAACCACCCAGCACCTTTTACGTTTCTGGGTTCGGAACAGTCAAGAGACTGGGCAAAGATGTAATCTCCTCTGGTATCTAGGAAGGCCTCTCTGGTCAGTGGTTTATTTCCAGGTTATTCAGGTCCGACTCGCACATTAACTGTAAAGGACTTCCCCTAGTGCAGGTGTCTCAATCTGACTCTCCACTGAGTAAGAGACCCAACCGCTCAGGGTCCAAGAAAGGGCTAGAATTCAAAGGTAGACCTAATAGAAGTAAACTACTTGGGTTTTTCTCTTTATTATATCTGAAATAAACAACTATTCAGTGTGACAGCATAAACATAACAAAAGGACTGGCAATGCACCGCACTTGACAAAACACCTGGAGCCCCAATAACCCTTAGTGAGATTTGGCAGAAAGGATAGAAACAAGTGGGAGAAAGTACCGGAAATGACTTGCACAGAATGTTAACCCTTGTCCCAGCTTAACTACCCTCCAAACTTGACCCCCCCTTTTATGACCTGAGTTCCAATTCCTTTATTGGCTGGCTAGTTAGTAGGGTTAGGGTCACAGGCCTGATTTCAGGGCAGATCCAGTGGCCAACAGTGGTTGACACAAACTGCGTAGCTCCCACTGGATGGGACCCACAATCCAAGCCTGATGAATCCGGACCACGTGAGTTGAATCCCAAACAGGTTGCCTAGACAACACAAGATTATTAGTTACATGCATCTAGCACCATTAATCACAATAATAACAACATAACAGGCAATTAACCACAAACATTAACTGGAATCATGACTTCATAATTGATCACTGGAAAACATAATTTACTCATGAAATCAAAGCACATAAATAATAAATAACCAACATACAAAATAATAACTACAAACATTGACAATTATGGCAAACCTATCTCACATGAGTTAATCAACCTATAATCATTGCCAAACAAGCATGGGCAAAAACCTAACTCTGGAATAATATGACTGGTGACCTATAATAATGATAATTGGTTCTCTAGCTAGTTACATGACAAGGTGGCAAACCTATCTATACTCAGTCAGTTTCAACAACCTATATGTATGTCTACCCTTAATAATAATAATTAACCATGATAATGATGGTGAAATACAAATGAACTCTAGCCAAGGATTACAAAAACTCCTACCTTTTAAAGGCTTTCCACACTTCCTTGGCTTCTGACAGGAGGTCTGTATTAAGGGTCTATTCAGGTTTCATAACCTTAATCCTAATTACCATTAATGGTTTCCTAACTACTCCTGTGGGGAAAGAAAAACTTGTGAGAGGGGACCCAGATAGGACTTGAAAACTAGGGTGAAGCTTTTTTATGAAAAACTCCACAACCCCCAAAAATGGGGAATTTGAAAATCACGGGGGGGTTGTGAGAAACTTCACAACCCCCACATTCCTTCCCCCTAAGAAAAAACCCCCCTCACAATTCTTTCCTCCTTCATGGTCCCTAACAGGATAATGCATCGCTTGACAATCTAAACATGGGAGTATACATTATAAAAGTTATTGCATCAAAACCATGCTGACCCTCCCAGTTAGCTAACCTACACTTACATTAAAACTCATTAGTACCACAAATTATTACAGACTTATCTAATAACAATTGCTTTACTCAAACTGGCCAATTATAACAGAGGGAAAAACCATTTCATAACTAGGTCAACTTAGCCAAATGCCCAAATCTCATTATTACAGTAATCCATTTGGTACCACTAACATTGTACATTAATTCCCAATATGTACATGGTAAATACTGGCAGTTTTTTTTTTTTTTTTTTTTTTTTTGTAAGCACCACTTTTGTTTCACTTAATCTACACATTGTTCACGGGTATCACCTCCTTGCTTCTGGCACAACCTACAGTTTCTACCCAGAAATCCTCCAACCCCCTTTTTGGGTCACAACATTCACTGGGTTTTTCTTGCTTGATTCACTTCACTGCCTCTATTTCCCTTGACCCTGGATCAAGAGACCAGGACCCATAAATTTGACTGTAGTGTTCTTCCCACACTATACCATGGGGGAAATCTGGCTAGTAACCCCTTTGTTCCTCCACCACTTCAGCCAGGTGTATTCACTCAAATCCTCTGGGAATTCAAGTTGGGAGGGTTTTTTTTTTTTTTTTTTTTTTAAACCAGAGTATCAGTAGGAACAGTGAAGAAGAAAAGAAGGAAACCAAATCAAGGCTAGAAGTGCCACTGTATTCCGGTCAAAGGAAATCAAATGAAAGAAAAGAATGGGCCAAATCTTCACTCTAACCCCCCTTGTTCTTTTTTTTTTTTTTTTTTTTTTCAAACGACTGGAATGTCAATTAGTCGCAAGTCAGTAGCATGCATCATCCCATATCTTTCCCTCAGAAGTTTCTCCAGGCTGCTTACTCCCCTAGAACACTTAATTATTGACCCCTTCAGAACAAAAGGTTCACTAACTACCCCTCCCCTGGTTATACACCCAAAAATAAAGCAGAAATCAATGAATAATCCATTCTTACATCCCTTTCGAGTGCCGAGTACATTGGGTATCCTCTCACAGGAAAGAAAACCCCAAATCTAGTTATCTTAGAGTGTATTTTATAACAGATTTACCCACAATACTTCACTTCAGTTTACTCGGTTGCCTCTGATTCTGTACTCAAGGGTCTGTGGTTGTACATTTGGTAATTCTGCAGGATTGCCACAGGAGCGTGTGAATGGCCGGTTGAGCCCTGACTGGGGTAAGTTAAGTTTCTCTGATCGTGAAGTCTTGGTCTCAGCTTGGAAATGACGATGATGGCTAGTCCAGGCACGAACCTTCTGTCTATACTCATTTAGTATCTCCTGACATGTGGTGAATCCTGACTGCACAGGGCTAAAACTAACATGGCAAGACTGAGATTGAGGGACTTGAGGTGAGCCGGGCATGGAATCAGTGAACCCAAGGAACGAATTCTCCAGAGTACTCAATGCATCATTAGCTACATCTAGCGACTGTTGTACAAGTCTCAATGATTGCTGGGCCAATTTTAATCCATCCAATGGAGCATCATCTTCCAGTGTGTCCAGATATTCATGCGAATCTGTCACATTACCCTGGACCTCAGTTTGCCCAGACTCATTTTCAGAACCAGCACCCCACAACTGATTTTCTTGAAAGGGGGGTATGGTTTGGGGACTCATGAGGCAAGACTCACTCATGGGAGTACTGTTGAAAATTGATTCTAATGACCCTACCAAAATCGGAGAATTCTCATAACCAAGTGAAGGTATATCATTACCTTCTGACTCCTGCATAGTTCGAAAAACTTGCTCCCCCACTGGAAATGCCCCGGCCTGAATCTCCTCAACGGGTGTCTGAAAATCTGTCTCCCCCGAATGCTGAGTAATTGGAGGCACATCTCCACAGTTTAGCTCCACTGGCGGACACCCTTCCATTCCAGCAGTTGTCTCAGCACTAAAATTACTAGTCCCATCATACTCCCAATACTCTACCAAAGGGTCTCTCCAGGTAATACTTTGTCGCGCATTCAGGAGTGTATTCAACCGGTGATATTTCTCTGAAGAAGAGTGTTCCTCATCTGTATCCGAAGCACTGGTCCCAACACTGGAGTTCCCCATGAAAGCTACCCGGGATTCCACTTCAGGGGTACCAAAGCCCTCAAAGGAATATTCAGGGCCATCATCTAAAGTGGTGCCACCCCTATGCCAGGGAAAGGGTATGCGTGCGGCACTTGATGGTAAGTCCGGGATCCAGGTCTCAGGCATCTCAGGTACTTTCTGCAATTCCTGTTCCCTCCTATGCTTCTGTAGATATTTTGGGGGTTCATGCCAGGCCTTCAAATGGGTATGATGAGCTTTTATAACTCGGGGGGTGCCCTCAACAGTTGATGTGGTCAATTCATAGGATACTCCATTACTGTGTACTTGACTAACCTTGTAAGGCCCAGTATACTTGGGGGAGAACTTCCGTGAGGTGCTCCGGTCACTGGTAATGATCTTCTTGACTACTTTCTGGCCAACCTGGAAGGGTGCAAACCGTGGATGGCCCTCCTTCCATATTTCTCGCAATTGAGGGGGAACAACTACAGTAGCAATATTCTGGTGACGTTGTTCCAAGAGACAGTCCGCAGGGGTGGTCTTTATTTCAGCATGGAAGGTATTGTTATAGGTAATCACAGCTGTTACCAGATTTGTATCCCATTCCACTCCTGTTTGTCCCAAGCTCCTCAAGAACTCTCCAATTGTTCTATTTACACGTTCAACAGCACCATTGCTAGCAGGCTTAAGTGGACTAGTATAAACATGCATAATCCCATAGCGATCAAGGAACTCTTGGAACTCCTCCGAACGGAATTCAGGTCCATTGTCTGTCAGGAGCCTCCGAGGAATTCTTAACAAGTTGGGGAATATATCATGCTCCATCAACTGGATAATGGTAGATGACCTTTTTGTTCTTAATGGGCGAGCCACAACCCACTTGCTAAAATGGTCAACCATCACCAGACAACCAAGGTACCCTAGCTGGGTGCGTGGGAAAACCACAATATCAGCAGCCACTAATTCAAAAGGATGTTCAGTTTTTATCTTCAAGGTTGGTGGGATGATAGGCTGACTAGCTACTTTATACAACTGACAGGTTTCACAGGTAATACAGATGTCACTAGCTACTTTATACAAATCCGGGTGCCACACAAACAGTCGCAACGCTTCCACCAACTTATTACGCCCAATATGTGCCATTTCCATGTGGAAACTGAGGGCCATATCCACGAGCAATGTGGAAGGTACTACACAGCTAATATACCCAGTCCTACTTTGATGTACTATCACCCCACTCCTTAACTGTAATTCCCGCCAGTTCCGCTTAAACGGCCTCAAGGCAGGTTTTCCCTCTGGTAGGGGCTTTGACTGGGCCAATAGCCCATGCACCTGTCGCAACAATCGGTTCCGTTTTTGCATTAGAATCACTGATTCTGAGTCAAGCAACTCTCGGTTCACTATCCACTTCTTGCCTTCCTCAAATACTGAACCCAACTCTGGCTCCTCTGCTTCGATGTCTGGTACCTCTTCCTCCATACATGTTGCCTCCTCTAGCGCCTCACTCCAAAACATTCCACTAACTCTGGGTCTCCATATGACCATGCAGCTACATCAAACTTCATTTCAATGTCAGCCATAATTAGATAGTTTGAACCTAACAAGAAACAGTACGGGAGACTATTCTCTGGGGCTACTGCAAAAGGTAGTTGGATCTTTTCATCTCTACCCTGAATAGTCAATTTTACTAGTCCTTGACAGGGTACCAATTTCACACCAATCCCAGTCAAGATTATCTGGCAAGGCTGTACTGATACTTCTTCCTCTTCTCTCGCTTTTAAACTCTTGACCACTGACTCGGATACTAAGCTAATCTCTGCTCCTGAATCCAACATAGCACAGTAATTGACTGCACCCAACTGTACCCAAGTCCAAGCAACGGGTCCTCCCTGGTGTCCACAAGTGACCCTTTCACCCCTGGCTTCCCGATCTGGATTCTGCAGTAACAAATTCCCTTCACACTGCTCTATATCACTTTTTCCCGCTACCTCCTGGCCAGTTTCCTGCTCCATAGTGTCCACCTGTTCCACCATCAACTCTGCTGGCTCAGCAAACCACTTGTGTGCTATCAGTGGATTGTAATGTACTCCAGATATACACTGCAAATGGACCCTTCTTTCTGGGGTATCAGGGACAGTACATCCATAACGTACACAACTGGCTTTACACCATAGTGAACCCAAACCCTCAAGGAATAACAATGGCTTGCGGCTAACAGTACTTCTGGAGTTACCAACACTCCAGGTTGTCTCATCATCTTCAGGTCTTTTATGCGGCGGGCATTATTTGACAAGCGATACCTCTTGGGAAAGGTGATCAATTCATCCATCAGCTCTCTCCGTAATTCCAATGGGTGTTGTGGAGGATTCCAAGGTGGCCCATGCTCGTAATGATGATCCTGCAACACTTGTACTAGGCTAATAAACAACGAATCACCACCTCCATCAACTTTCATGAGTACTCGCAGTCCAGGTGGTAAGCGATTAGTGAGGGGTTCTGTCATCTCCGGTTGGTCACTCCCAGCAGGTGGTATTCGTGACAATGCATCTGCAGCTCCATTCTCAGTCCCAGGGCGATACCGAATTTCAAACTCAAAGTCAGCGAGATCTTCATAAGTTCGGGCCAATCTACTATCAACAATCTTCATGTTGCTCAGGTATTCTAATGGTTGATGGTCTGTATACAGTACAAAAGGCACACCATATAGAAATGGGCGAAATGTCTTCACACCCCATCTTAGGGCTGCCAACTCCCGTTCTATAACTGAGTACATTCTCTGGGCCTTGGAAAAGGTCATTGATGCATAAGCAATCACCTTAAAATCACCATTCTGTTGTTGTCCCAAACAAGCACCAGCGCCAACCCCGGAAGCATCCACATACAGTTCCAATTTTTCAGCTTCAGGTCTGTAATCTGGATAGGACAGTTGCACTTCCTTAACCAAGGCCTCTTTCACTGTTGTAAAAGCCTTGTCCATCTCCAGTGTCCATTTCAATTTTTCTCTTGATCTACCGCCAGTTAAATGAGACAAAGAACTGGTTATCACTGAACAATCTGGTACAAACTTTCTCTGGAAATTCACTAAACCCAGAAATTCCCTCATCTGTCGAACAGTTTCTGGTTTTGGGAACTCGTGCACTTTCTGCATATATTCAGGGGATTTCCGCAAACCTTCTCTCCCAACCAAGTGTCCCAAAAATGCAACCTCAGGTTGGAACCATTGACATTTCACAGGTTTGACCTTTATGCCAGACTTCTCCAGAGTATACAGGACTTTATCTACCAGTTGAAGATGTTCTTCGAACGACTCGCCCATTATTAGGATATCATCAATGTAGATGATAACTCTACTTCTTGGAAAACCATGTAACACTTCTTGTACCATCCGTTGGAAACTAGCAGGAGCATTCTTTAATCCAAAACTCAGTCGCTTAAACTGCCAATGCCCTCTGGTGGTTGAAAAAGCAGTGCTCTCTGGCTCTCTTCGGCAATTGGCATTTGATAATAACCTCGGACCATGTCCAGGGAAGTGAAGTAACAGGTTCCATGAAGACTAAAAACTGCATCCGTTAAGTTGGGCATTGGAAATCGGTCTGGTATGGTCACTTCATTCAATTTTCGATAGTCCACACACATTCTAATTGAGCCATCCTTCTTCCGGATAGGGACAACAGGTGAACTCCATGGGGAAATGCTAGGTTCTATGATATCAAGCAACAGTAATTCCTGGCACTGGGCTTCCACCGCTTCTGCGACTGGTTCTGGGAATCTACGGGGTCGTTGTCGGATAGGGGTATCGTTATACAACTCTATCCGGTGTGGTACACAATTCACAAAACCTACATCATCATCCCCTTGACTCAACACTTTCTCCCGGCGCGCCAACATTTGTAAGACCTTCTCCCTCTCTTCGAACTTCAACTCGGGTGACATGGTTATTTCAGTCCGTAGGCGTTCTTCGGTCCAGCCTGGTTGTTCAGCTTGGGCTCCAGTCATGAACGCCTCAATTCTCTCACTTTCAGCTACTGTAAAGTCCAGTTCTTCTTCATAGACTATTGATCTTATAGTCCCTATCCGGTCACCCGCCTTGATTCTCTGGGCTTCTGGGGTCAACTTCATTACCAACACTTCTGTCATCCCAGCCAATCCATCCACTAACCCAGGGTGACCATACACTTTCCCCTGGAGTCGGGAATCTCCATCATCATCCTCAAAACAGTACTCCAGTCTTCCTTCACCTTCGATTTCATTCAAGCAAGGAAACTGTACAGGAACTCTGTGATATTTGCAGGTACTTAATTTCACATCGGCTGATGCATAACAGGAAACATTCCGGATCACCCTTCTACATGGCGCATTCTCACTCCTCAAGTAAATTTCCTCCATATGCCCATCTTTATAAGCTCGTGTTATCCTTTTCCTTTTCACATTAACTCGGAGACTGTTTTCAACAAGAAAATTCATTCCCAATACAACTGGGAACTTCAACCTTTTTACCACTGCAAACAGAACAGGCTCCATTTCCACTCCATGAATCGATAACCCCAGCGTAATCACCCCCAGTGGTTTAATATGGTTGTTCACTCCAATCCCTCGAATCCTCAAGTTACAGCTCTGCATCTCTGGAGTTAACTCCAGTTCCTCTACCACTGAGTGATCCAAGATTCCAACTGTAGCTCCGGAATCAAGTACTGCCAAGTAGTTCTCCGAATGTTCAAACCGTATATCCACCTTCAGTAAAGATTGAGGCGCTAACTGTCCAGTCATCTCCTCATCCAACCCATCAGTGTCAAAGACATTACTATTTATCAAATACGTTTCGGGAGCATCAGCTTCGGGTTCATTATTCTGGTCAGGGGGTTGCTCCCTATCAGACTCTTCAGGAATATTTACACTCTCATCCAGACCAAATGGACCTGGATACCCTAGGTTATTACTAGCAGGCTCGCAACTAACGGGGGACCTATCAGGACAATCAGTACCAGGATTTACAATCAATGATTCATTCCTCCCACCAAAAGATGGGAAAATCTCTGTTGCCTCATATCTCTGGGGGACAAAAGGAACTGCACTCGCATTCATTCTCACAGGCAAAACTGGGTTGACACACACTGGATCTCCCCCCATCTGTACTTCACCCATAAATTCTTGTTCTGGTATTGGGCCACTAGTTAGGGGCACTATTCGTCCTGCTAGGAGCTCTGGGGGTTCCCCTCTGGCCTCAGAGCTTACTGGTTTAAAGGGCGCAGTTCTTGATTCGGCTCAGTCCCTCGTGGGCTGGTCTGGTTAGGCCCAGGAACTGGTTCCCTTGAGATGGTAGGACTCGGTGCTCTTGAACTGGGCCTACTCTGCTGGCGTGATCGCTGGCTATGACCATACCCATTAGGTGGGTAAGGGCATCGTGACACCCAATGATCCCGCTCACCACACCGCAAACACACTCCTAAACGCCGACGACAATCCCGTTCCAGGTGACCTCTCCTTCCACAGTAATTACAGTTCACCCAGGGACGATCAGATGGTGGTGGTGGAGGGGTGGTTAGATGGCTGGCTGGTCCTGAACCCTGCTGCCAGGCCCGCAACTGAGGGTGAGACTGGTGATTTTGTTGGTTTGGGTTCCTTTGGGGCTGACCTTGATCACTAACTGACCTTGTATTCTGGCCACCTGGTGGTGGTTGGAGTACCAAAGGGGACATTCCTATGTTCCAGGCCTCCTGCAGGCTGGGGAGAGGTCTAGATAAGGCTAAAGATTTCCCTGAAGGTTCCCTCTCACTAGCTGCCAATTCTCTCACTGCTGGCCAATTCAACTGGGTCCCAGCTCCACGCGTCAATCGTGCCGTGGCCAGGGCAACTTCAATCTTCACGGAAAATGCATCTGGAACAGTGCTAAGAAATTTTGAAATCAGTTCTCGGCAATTATCCACTTCTACTTCGGGCATTGCAGCCATCCACACAGTTTCTAACCTGGTTGCATACTGGTATAAGGTCTCACTGGGTCGTAATTGAGCATTAGTAAATGCCTCTCGCTTGTCTCTTGTCACGGTAGAATGGAGTTCTCTGTAGTAAGTCTGCAGTCTCTTCCTGACAACTCCGTATGGCATCCCTGGTCGGTCAATTAAATCAAAACCCCCTCTCATCTTTCCCATAAGACACTCTCGCAATGCCGCTTTCCAGTAGTTGTGTCCTCCTGCTACTGTATTGTCAGCATAATCCTCAAACTCCTTCCTAAATTCTTCGAATGTTCTCCCATCTGATATATCAAATGGCAATGGTTGAGGAAAGCGGCGCCCATCTAGTTTCTCTAGAGCTTTAGCAAGGCGTTCCAGGAGCTGCTCTGTTGCCAATGTTGGCAGTGGTTGGCTGGGTGGGTGGGGCCCCTTTCTTGCGGTAAATGTCCCTGGTTCATCCTCCCCATTTGTCTCCCCAAGCTCTCGGTGAAACTTCATAGGAGGTCTCCGGTTGACTGTTGGTCTGGGCTGGCTTTCTGAAGCCTGAAAGGTAGGGGGTGATTTGGCCCACCTTTGGGCTCCTGGTAGTCGGTTCAGGTCTTCGGCTTCTGTCCCAAATGAATCACTCTCCTGGGAGGGACCCATCATTCTCTCTTCTCCCCAGTTCATAGCAGGGCCATTGGCTCCATCGTCTATTCGAAACCTGGGCTGTTCAGGGCTGCTCACTTGTTCTAACCAGGTGGCTACTGTCAATGCCACTCTTCTGAGAGCATACACATCCTGGTCAGAAGTTGTACCCGCAGTAGTAGACCGGTAATTCACGAGTTGATCCTCAATATCTCTCAGTGGGGATTGGGTGGCGGATGCCACTACCCCCTCACCAAGCTGTCCACTAACTTCCTCAGCAACCTCAATACTCTGGGTCATCTCTGGGTTCGACATTCTCCCCTGTTCCCCTTTTTAAACTTTACTATCTTCAACCAATCTCTCAACTAATCCCGCTGGGGATGCCAAAAAGTATGCTACGGTGGCGGCGTAGGCCGTAGTCCCCGAGTATCTGTGTTTCCAACCACCCAGCACCTTTTACGTTTCTGGGTTCGGAACAGTCAAGAGACTGGGCAAAGATGTAATCTCCTCTGGTATCTAGGAAGGCCTCTCTGGTCAGTGGTTTATTTCCAGGTTATTCAGGTCCGACTCGCACATTAACTGTAAAGGACTTCCCCTAGTGCAGGTGTCTCAATCTGACTCTCCACTGAGTAAGAGACCCAACCGCTCAGGGTCCAAGAAAGGGCTAGAATTCAAAGGTAGACCTAATAGAAGTAAACTACTTGGGTTTTTCTCTTTATTATATCTGAAATAAACAACTATTCAGTGTGACAGCATAAACATAACAAAAGGACTGGCAATGCACCGCACTTGACAAAACACCTGGAGCCCCAATAACCCTTAGTGAGATTTGGCAGAAAGGATAGAAACAAGTGGGAGAAAAGTACCGGAAATGACTTGCACAGAATGTTAACCCTTGTCCCAGCTTAACTACCCTCCAAACTTGACCCCCCCTTTTATGACCTGAGTTCCAATTCCTTTATTGGCTGGCTAGTTAGTAGGGTTAGGGTCACAGGCCTGATTTCAGGGCAGATCCAGTGGCCAACAGTGGTTGACACAAACTGCGTAGCTCCCACTGGATGGGACCCACAATCCAAGCCTGATGAATCCGGACCACGTGAGTTGAATCCCAAACAGGTTGCCTAGACAACACAAGATTATTAGTTACATGCATCTAGCACCATTAATCACAATAATAACAACATAACAGGCAATTAACCACAAACATTAACTGGAATCATGACTTCATAATTGATCACTGGAAAACATAATTTACTCATGAAATCAAAGCACATAAATAATAAATAACCAACATACAAAATAATAACTACAAACATTGACAATTATGGCAAACCTATCTCACATGAGTTAATCAACCTATAATCATTGCCAAACAAGCATGGGCAAAAACCTAACTCTGGAATAATATGACTGGTGACCTATAATAATGATAATTGGTTCTCTAGCTAGTTACATGACAAGGTGGCAAACCTATCTATACTCAGTCAGTTTCAACAACCTATATGTATGTCTACCCTTAATAATAATAATTAACCATGATAATGATGGTGAAATACAAATGAACTCTAGCCAAGGATTACAAAAACTCCTACCTTTTAAAGGCTTTCCACACTTCCTTGGCTTCTGACAGGAGGTCTGTATTAAGGGTCTATTCAGGTTTCATAACCTTAATCCTAATTACCATTAATGGTTTCCTAACTACTCCTGTGGGGAAAGAAAAACTTGTGAGAGGGGACCCAGATAGGACTTGAAAACTAGGGTGAAGCTTTTTTATGAAAAACTCCATAACCCCCAAAAAATGGGGAATTTGAAAATCACGGGGGGGTTGTGAGAAACTTCACAACCCCCACAACGTTCTCGTCTTGAAGCTTCCGCTAAGATGCGTTTTTCTTTTCTACGATCTTTATCAGCTTTCTTCTTGTCAACACTACCAAATGAGGCTACTCTGTCAGATTTCATTGACTCTAAAAATGCTCTATCTTCCTCATTCTTAATGTTTGTCATTGCATCTTTTGTCCATACACCAAAGGTCTTATCAAGACGTTCATTCATGGATTGCAACTTAGCCAAAGTGTTTGGAGATTCTCTGCGAGAAACAGGTATTTGACACAATTTGTTATTGTCATTAAGAAGGTCAAGTATTAGTTTGCAGCATTGATGGTCTGAAAGCATAGGAATATTTGCTTTAGTGTAGAATGTTTTCAGCTGGATAAGGACTATGCTGGCAGATTTCCATTTGAGTGGCTGTGTTTGTTTGCCTTCACATATTTCTTTCTGGATGTGCCACATCACGCATCGAAGAACCTGCCGGCAAGTTGGGAGGCGGACTCCTGTCAATGTACCATCTCCTTCTGTAAGAGCATTGCCAAGACCAAAAATGGCACTTGCTAATCTGGTCTTCTTAGCTTCCATTGTTACAGCTTCCATTGTTTCTGAAAGACAATAAAGGATATTATTAGACTATAAGTGAAGTTTCGTTTATGGTACATGTTTTATGTAAATCACCCCTTTAGGGTGCATCAAACGCCCTTAGGGTTCTTGGATTTTAATGTCTATTCTCTCAAATGTTATGTAAATCACCCCTTAGCAACTCTATATTAAAAGAAACAATGTAAGTAGTCAACTGGTTGGTAAATAAAAAAAAAATATATTTTTACATAGCGCGGCCCCCGAAAATTGCCGCGAAAATATAAAAGTGACCGGTGGCCACCCAGGACCACCTCCGATTTAATTAATTTTTGGCATACACACTTCTAACAACAAGTGTAACATTTGATAGAATAGACATTAAAATCCAAGAACCTAAGGGCGTTTGATGCACCCTAATATATATATATATATATATATATATATATATATATATACTAGGGATGTGCCAATAGTATCGGTATCAGGAGTATCGGCCTTTTTTTGGAGTATCGGTATCGGTAAGGTGAAAATATGGCTGATACTCCCGATACTTTTCTACTTTATTTATTATGTGATTCAAGACAAAGTTGTTAATGACAGTAATTGATTAACACAGATATTATATTATCATTAATATTACAGCCACACCTACACTTTTCCTCCTAAGTGTAATGTATATGGTTGTAAATTTTGACTTGGTCTGCAATCGATATGGACCGTGACTTGATGGATACCGTAATGAAATTGACTGGATTCTTTGGATCTGATATATTTGCATGTCCGTTATAAATAGATATAGATTGTACATATTTGTGGATAGTAGTCTATTATGATTTGATCCTCTGGATCGAGAGATTCTATCTTTAGTTTTAAATCGATAATTAATTAGTTTTAAATTGATAAATATTTAGTTTCGTAAAAATTGGTTGTTGCCAATTTACCGGCAGTTTTTACATAAATTTCTTATGTTCTTGTGGTTCGGAACCCACGTAAAATTGTAGGTCCCCTCCGCCGCCACGGAGGACATACACAATACACGATTACGAACACAGTTAGGTAGACCAGCCATGAGTGGATCCTAGGGTCTTTGTTGGTCTGAAACATTATAACCCTAACACTGGCTTTCCCAATCCATACCATAATCCTGCAAATATCGCGCTTATTTCACCTTCAACTGAAAAAGACATAAGAGTTCTATGTAGCATGCAAATTTGGACCTTATACCATAATAAGGTTCATTTTAGCCTGTCAAACTTGGTCTCAAGTGCCTCTGTAACTCACATGAAGCAAAGTTCCGACAGTCATTTCATAGACCATTATTGAAATTTTGGCCAATTTATGTTTCAAACCAGTATAATACAGTATTATTATATATAAAACAGCTTCTTATGAGATAAATATGGTAAATAATGATAAATATAGTCAGCTGAAAATGACGCCATGCTGCAAATTCCTAACAATTATAAATTAGCGAATTAAAACGAGAAGTATTTCACCGATGGGGTCCATGTCACCTATCAGGCTATCTCAAATCTAAAAATTGCAATGTTCGCATGTGTAGTATTTATAATTTCCTATAATAATATGGGCATATTAAAACATTGGTTTTATAACTTTTATTACTTTGTGTGCTTACGTATTCTTTCATAGAGCTATGATACAATACACTACACTGCTAAATTGACCAATGCCCACTAGTGGGGTTCGGGGGAGGAGTGTTAGGCAATGGGAAAGTGGAGCTGTCTCACGTTGTGTGTTAGTTTGACTGCACCATCCACAGAGTGCGGTTGTGTTATTTGTTACTGTCACACATTATCTTATGGGCAGTGACAAATGTGCTGAGTGCTGACACTGCTGAGGCTGATAAATCTTGTATTCTGCTTCGTTATCATGGCTTCTACTAGTCAAAGAAGTACATCCTCTCTCATCTGAAAGTATTTCGACGTAGATGAAAATGACAATCTAAAGTAGTCTGCAAAGAATGCGAGAAATTATTGTCACGTGGAGGAAAAAGAGGGGAAATCTTTTAATACAACAAATCTTAAAAAACACCTGCAAAGCAAGCACAAGGAGAAGAATGAAGAATTAAATAAAGAAGCAGCTCGTTAAAGAAGAAGAGAGGCTACGGAACAAGAGGAAACTGGAGGGATATTTCAACAAACCTGCAAAAAAGAATACTGGCGCATCAACATCAACAAGTTCTACAAATGAAATTCAAATAACTCTGGATGAAACTTATGTTCAGAAGCCAATTTGGGACATCAACAATCCCCAGTCGCAAACCACTCACAAAGCCATTGAAGAAATGATTGCTGCTGACTGCCAACCATACTCTATTGTTGAAGATGTTGGATTTGAAAGACTAATGAAGAAGCTAAAACCTAATTATGAGTTGCCGGGAAAAGTATTTCTCTACAAAAATTGTTCCTGATATTCACAAAAGTACTGGATAAGGTCAAGACTGCATTGGAAGAAGCAGAAAACATCAGTTTTACTACTGACATTTGGACAAGCAGCTCAGATATGGCTTTTATTAGCCTAACAGCACATTGTATCGACATCAATTTTGAGCGAAAAACTGTTGTACTTAGAGTTGCACCTTTTCCAGGATCCTATACTGCTTTAAACATTGCTGAGGTGATCGAAAGTGTTGTTCAGGAATTTAAAATACCATCCTACAAGATTCACGTTTTTGTACGGGATAATGGAGCTAATATTGTCTGAGGTATTCAAGACACAGGCTATGCTAGTCTCTCGTGCTTCCTCCACACTCTACAACTTGTGGTTCATGACAGTATTTTTGAACAACAAATAGTTAAGGATATGATCGCAAGTTGCAAGCAAATAGTTCGGCATTTCAGCCATTCAGCACGTGCATACAACAAACTAGCTGCGCTACAGAAACAGCATGACTTGCCCAAACACAAACTGATACAGGATGTTCCAACTCAGTGGAACAGCACCTATTTCATGATTGAACATATGTTTGAGCAAAAAACTGCAATTGCCAACTACTGCCTTGATACTCCCAACCTCTCTGTATTTGATGCCAACAAATGGACTTTGATTGGGAAGTTTACTGCGCTGCTGAAAATATTTCACAAAATTACTGTTTGGTTGAGTGAAAGGTCTGCTACTATCTCAGAAATAATACCTCAAATAAAGTTTCTACAAGTCTTCATAGCAAAAGCATCAACTGACATCAGATTCTTTGGACTTGGAAGTACTCTTTTGGTTATTAACACATCAATGAAGAGTCACTTTGAACGCTATCTGGATGATTACAATCCAATACTAGCCACATACCTAGACCCCAGATATAAGACCTTCTTGTTCCAAAATAAATCTAGTGAAGATTCCAAAATGCAAGAAAGCAACCTGGAGAGAGCAATGATAGATAGCGTCAAGAAAAGGAGCAAAGCTGTTCAAGAGGAAGAAAGTGGACATACAAGTACTACGAGTGAAGAAGATATGCAAGAGACTGCAAGTGCTTCTGACAACATTATAAGTCATGAGTTCAGTGAATTTGACTTTGACAAGTGCATGGACCAATTGGTTCAAGAGGACTGTGATGATAGTGAGGGAAGTGGAACAAAAAAATCAACTCCAGGAAGTTCATCTAAGAATAAGAGGGTCATTCTCTGTCAGATCAACCAGTGCCTAACACCCTCATCTCTCAGATTTTGCTGAAATTTGGTTTATAGGGAGTTTGTGGGCCCTGAATCCATTTCTGAAATTATAAGGTCAATCCAACCAACGGTTCAAGAGATATGACCTCGGGAAATTTGAGGTCACTTGCGAGGTCACTAACATTTGGCGACCCATAACTTGGGTAATAATGGTCACAATTATATAAAAGTATATATATTTAGAATCAGAAAACGACAAGGAATCCAATATGCAAGTTTTAGAACTCTAGGTTGAAAAATAAAAAAGTTACACTGTAACCAAAATTTGAGGTCACGATTTGACCTCTGGGGTATCAAATGAGAATTTTTTTTTTAAATGTAAAAAATGAAGGCATAGGCATTGGCTATTAGAATCAGCAAAAAAAAGTTTGTTTATGATAGTATTTTTCATGTAACTAACATATAAGTGAACACCATATTCATAAGTTGTGCGTCAATTCTACCTATTTTTTCACACTTAAGCTCATAATTTGACCTATAGAAATTAAAATTACATTTTTTTATAGATATAAAAACAAAGGCAAAAAATGTAAAATTGTATTTCACTGCTAATCTACACTGGCAATAATAGTTATAATAGTGAAAGGGGAAGACCTACTTAGAGGATTCATGTGCTAGCCTAATACAATTTTTGCATGTTCGATGCTCTCATCAATTTCTTTTTGTGGAAAAATGTATTGAATTCTGCTGCCTCCTCTTAGGGTAGGACAACTCATTACAGTTAATATATGATGTCCTGGCACTGCACATGAATCCTTGTTTGATGGATAATAATATGCACTTGATCCTGATGACCCAGAGGGATGTAGAAAGTTCACAGTGAAATCATCAAACTCTTCACAATATTCCTCCACAATTCCATACCAAACTTGCATGTCATAAATGCAGCCAACATACTCTCCTGGTTTGACACATTTTAGGTTACCAAGCATTGCAGGTTCATTAGTAAAATGACTTTTCCTTATTCTTTTCTTTTCTCCAATGCCACTTGAAATGGGATACACCATCAGTTCTTCCTTGTTTAGGGGAACAAATCTATGATATTTCTGAGTTCCAGGAATAGCCCTACTATCCTTGAATCGATGTTCCAACCGTTCTTCTGCATCTTTCAAATCAGCTGTAGTTACAAAGAAAAAATTTATCTTCTTGCTCAAGTTTTCTTCACAAAACTGAAACATGTGTTCTGGTGTAAGAATTTGCCTCTGTAGTTCTCTGCAAACTGGCACGAGCAGTAGCTCTTTTCACTGTTCCTCCAATCCCATCACATGCATTTTTGCCATGGGATGTAGCAAAGAAGTGCCATTCACAAGACAGACCAAAATCCTCTTCATGGTAACAGAGATTTGTGAAGTTGTATCTGTTCTTATATTGGCCAGCACATCCATCTGAGAAATAGTGCACCTTCTTCAATTGTGGGCATCTGAATTTAACATATGTCATAAGCTTCAATATGAATGAGTAAACCATTATAGTGTTGTGTTTTAGTGATGCAGATAAGAAACAGACACTAAAATGGCTAAGTTCCTGGTCTGCAGATGATCTATAATAGATGACAAAAGGGTGAACTGTACACTGTGAATTGTCCCAGTGAAACCCTTGGGCAGCATCCTGGACAATGAAAGAATAATTCTCAGAGAAATCACCTACTATAACTACCTCGCTCTGAGGTGGTAGTGTTTCTTTCAACTGCTTGAAGTACTGTGATTGTTGCTGAGCAACAAAGTGATGACGAACCATGCAGGATATTTTCATGCTTAGGGATGATAAGTATTCATGAAGTGGCTCCACCTTATCAACCATTGTACAATGGTCAACAGTCACCCATTGCTTGTAAGATATTTCATTTGGAGCTGATTTCACACTGTCAAGTAACTCAAGAAAATCCAGGACACCCTCTTCTCTTGGGCAATCATTGCAAAGTTGCATCATGCAAGTCTCTCTTTCTGTACTGCAGACACTGTAATCCATAAGATCCTTGTATGAAAGACCTCTTTCTCCCAATGCAGCCAGCTGCAATTTTGGATTTTGATGGTATGTGCAGACACAGACAGAATGAGTCCCACCACTACCGGCAAGCACACAATATGATGGCCGTAATTTTGCAAATGTGGAAAATCCTATTTTGGGATTCTTTTCATCATTTTTATATAGTTCAAACATCTCTCTTAAATTCCCGAGGACCAATCGTTTTTGCACCTTCAGCACTGATAACTTTCACGCAATCCTTTTGGCCAGGACACATACGACTAACCTCTTCTGACTCATAGAATCTTCTAACTATATCTTTGTGTTCTTCAGATATCACTTTTCCTTTGCTCATTAGTGGAATCTTCGGAAGGATTCCATGTTCTGATTTAAGTGAACGGCTTCTTTTCACCATGTATGTTGTAGTTTGAAAGAAACTAGCTGTTTTTTCAATTGTGTATGGTGAGAGTGTCAATATTTGTAGTTTGTGATGGTGACATTTGCTCTCCAGGAATGACTGTTTCAATTCATTCATTAATTTGTCGATGTTTTTCAGATTTAGTTTCAGGTTTTGAAGTATCACTTACCTCCTCGGTAATTTGAACACCATAACTGAGTTCTAGCCTCTCCTTCAGGTGTTTCTGAGCAGATGATAGCTTACCACGAGCCTTGCGCTTTTTCTGGCTTAATGACAGCCCTTCTGAAAAGAACAGAAAAAAAGGTTTCACACACCTGAATATTAGTAATTAAATATTAATTATAGTACCTTAAATGCTATATAATTGGCTATATAGTAGATCAAACAGACCTTGTAGTAAAGTATAAGTTATTATATTAATTTATTACTTACTTTTTTTAACTGGTGTTTGGTCCAGAAATGCTAGAACTGGTTCAACTGAAGTTGAAGGATTTTCCTTTATCAAGCAATCACTGTCATTGTCCAGATCTTGAATTGAAGAGATGTTACTCAAGCCACTGATAGTAGATGATTCATTTGAATCCTGCTCAGACTCGTTGTTTTCAGTGGTACTAAGTATAGTGGGGTTTTTCATTATCAGTGTCCAGCAGTTCACACACAACAATGAGTCTTTTTTCACTCTTCCAGCACATTTTTCAACAAGTACATCAGTCACTTTTCTAAGATTGATTGTTATGCGTTTCTTGTGTTTTTGAATAGGGTCCTGGCAGTATTTCAAGTGCCGAACCATTGTATTTTGATCTGTAAAGATATAGGATTTACAATTAGGTAATATATATTTTTTAGAAAATATATAGCTATACACACTTAATATTTTAGGCCTTGATAGTCTCTGAGGCTCATTAAAACACCATACCCACCAGCCACCCACAGTGCTGGCTGGAACTGTACTAACCTGTAGACAAGGAATTTTGCAACTATCTGTGTTGATTCTGCACTTAGACAAGTAGCAACATGTTTCAACAGGTTTGTTTAGGCTACATGTGAGCTTAGTCTTCCCCTTTCACTATTATAACTATTATTGCCAGTGTAGATTAGCAGTGAAATACAATTTTTATTAAATTCTTGGAGCTTGAGGTCAAATTGATAGCTAAGATATAAAAATTCCTTGAAATGACAAGCAATTTATAATATGGTGTTCACTTATAAGTTAGTTACATGAAAAGTACCAACATAAACAAACTTTTTATGATTGTTTCTATTAGTCAAGAACTCTGACTTTGTTTTTTATATCTATAAAAAATGTAATTTTAATTTCTATAGGTCAAATTATGAGCTTAAGTGTGAAAAAATAGGTAGAATTGACGCACAACTTATGAATATGGTGTTCACTTATATGTTAGTTACATGAAAAATACTAACATAAACAAACTTTTTTTTGCTGATTCTAATAGCCAATGCCTATGCCTTCATTTTTTACATTTAAAAAAAAAATTCTCATTTGATACCCCAGAGGTCAAATCAGGACCTCAAATTTTGGTTACAGTGTAACTTTTTTATTTTTCAACCTAGAGTTCTAAAACTTGCATATTTGGATTCCTTGTCGTTTTCTGATTCTAAATATATATACTTTTATATAATTATGACAATTATTACCCAAGTTATGGCTCGCCAAATGTTAGTAACCTCGCGAGTGACCTCAAATTGCCCGAGGTCATATCTCTTGAACCGTTGGTCGGATTGACCTTATAATTTCAGAAATGGATTCAGGGCTCACAAACTCCCTATAAACCAAATTTCAGCAAAATATGAGAGATGAGGGTGTTAATTTCAATTTTTTTTGGTTGATCTGACAGAGAATGACCCAACTTGAAGCACTGCACATCATTTCTGATTAAAGATGAAATGACCAAGTATCAAATTTTGGAATTACAATCACGGGATGGAGACCCTTTAAAGTGGTGGAAACAGAATGCAGTTATGCTTCCAACATTAAGCCATCTTGCAAATAAGTACCTGTCTTCTCCCCCTTTATCAATTGAAAGTGAGAGGTTGTTTAGCACTAGGGGCAATATTTACACTCCACACAGGAATCATCTAAGTGCAGAAAGAGGCAAAATGTTAATGTTCCTTCACTACAACTTACGAATTTTCAATTTTGAATATTAAGAATATATTTAATGTTTAATTATCCATATGTTTCTAATTTCTATTAATCTTAATAATTATTATTTACTGGAAAATTGGAAATTTTATTTTTTTATATCTTAGTATCTTACAATAGAATTTTTCATTTTGCAATTTTTTCAAAATTTTAGTTTTTTTGTGATTAAGGGAAGAAAATGTTCTTTTGTTTTATTTATTATTCACACAATGCAGATTAACAAGTCAACTTAGTCAAGAAATATTGTTATTCCCAAGGGCATGCTTGGTAGTTGAGGTCATGGAAACTGTCCTCAGCTCAGCATTGTACAGGAAATTGCGCTCCTGGGGTCCTGACTCCTGAGCTAAACAAACGGGTGGATACTGATAAAAGTTCGTAAAACTATATTCTATTTCAATTTCAACAGTATGACTATGTTTGAATTTTTTTGAACTGTTAATTTCATCCAATAACAGTTGTCTCCAACTTCCCCTATTTCTAATATTAAAATAAAAGTAACTTTATATTTTTTTTATAATTTAACAGATTAAGCATTAATCAAAAAGTAATGGCCATTTGTTAGTATCGGTATTGGTTGAAAAGTGGGTATTGGTATCGGCCAACATCTTGGTATCAGCACATCTCTAATTAAATATATATATATGTGAAACTTATTTCACGAAAGTAACATGTGAAAAATATTTATGATGAATAAAACCACGAAGGAAAAGAAACACAGAATGGTGCTCAAGCGCTTTCGTCTAATGACATCCTCAGGAACACTGAAGTACATAAAAAGTTACAGCCTATATATAGGTTATAGAAAAAAAAATATATATATATATACAGGGTGTACATAGTCAGGATCTATTTTTGTGAAGCACTTGGAAATTGTATGGAATTCAATCCTAAAATGATAAAGTGGTAACATTTATTAAATAATTAAGAGTAGGATTCGACATGATGCTCATCAGTATCCCTGCACAGCTCAAATCGTTCCGCAGCATTTCTAAACACATTCTGGAGCATTTGCGGGGTTATGTTATCTGCAGCAGTTCGTATATGTGTACGTAAGTTTTCAAGACTCGTAATCTTCGTCTGATAGACGTGCAATTTGATAAAGCCCCATGCAAAGAAATCTAAATGGGTTAAATCTGGTGATCTCGCTGGCCAAGGTCTGTTGCTTCCGCATCCAATCCAGCAATTTGGAAAATGTCATTTAGATAATCCTGAACAATTTTGGCATAGTGACAAGGAGCACCATCATGTTGATAGATGATGGTACTAACAATCCTATCCCCAATCAGCTGAGGTTCAAGGAATTGCTGCAACATTTCCAGATAAATAAGCCCCGTAACTGTAGCTTCAGCAAAGAAAAAAGGACCATAAACCTTGGATTTTGTTAAACCCATCCAGACATTAACTTTAGGTGAGTCTCTTTCCCAATTTTGGACGAAATCATTCGGTCTTTCATCTGCCCAAATTTGACAGTTATGGTGATTTACTTTTCCACACGTATGGAAAGTGGCTTCATCACTAGAGAGAATGTTGTCCATTAAATTATCACTCCAGATTTGTTCTACGAGATCAGCACACACAGCACTTCATCAAGGGAAATCTTCCTCATGTAAATCATGTAAAACCTGCAAATGATAGCTTTTCTTCTGCAAATTAACTTTCAGAATTTTGTGCACAGATGATGTCGGGAGGCTGAGTCTGTGTGATGCAGCATGAACGGACGTACGTGGCTCCTCAGTGATAATTCCGCGTACTGCATTCACAGTAAGATCTGACATACACGGTCGTCCTGATCTTGCTTCATCATTTACAGATCCCATTCGTTTAAATTTGTTCACCAATTTTCGTATTGTCTTGTCTATTGGCCCCGGCTTATGAAATCTCCTCCTAAACTTCTCTCTGATGTCATTGTATTTCTTTCCCTCGATTCGCCAAATTACTATTGCCACACACTCTTCTGTATTCATTCTAAGGGCTTCTGAAAAGAAAAATAGAAAAAAATAATTATTTCACAAAAATAGATCCTGACTTTATGTACACCCTGTATATAAAAATTAAAAATTAAAGGATTGTGGGAGGAGCATACAAATTTGTAAGGAAAAACTATCAATTTTTAGCACAAGATCAAATGAATTGTTTCCAACCAATGTTATAAAAAATACAAATTTATACTGAAAATCTGCCTGGGTTTTAGCACACTGCCCTTCTTGGTTAAGGTTTGATGTATATAAAAATAAATTGAAAAATAAAAGTTATTAGAGTAGCATACAAGTTCACCAAAGATTTAGCGTTCTACCCTTCTTATCTAAATCTGTTCTGAAGGAATTCAAAATAACAAGATCGAGTTGAAAAAGACCTTTGCTTATGTTGATTCGTTGAAGTTATTTGTAAGTTGGATAATGGCAGACTCAAGAATATTTCTATTAACAATGTTGCTAGAGTGAAATAAAACAAGCATTATTCCAATCAATACAGTGGGATAACTCTGACAAATGGACAAAAAGGGCACTGGATGACTGTCCTGTTCTAACGGAATATTAATGCTGTTTTATACGTGTGCGCAAATCCTTTCCCGTCTGACCTATGTAAAAGGAATCACATTGTTTACAACTAATTTTATAGATAATGCCTGAATTATTGGTAGGGCTATTTTTTACTATGATATTTTTCACAATATTGTTATATGAAAATACTACATTAATATCCAAAAGTTTAAGTACATTAGCAATGCCTAAAAAGCCTGGGAAAAATGGATCGCCAGTCCGGAATACATCGATGCCAAATTAGAAAAAATCAACGGTATTGGAAGTGATCTGTGTTATCCATCTGCGTTTATGGAATCTTGTCTCAACAAGGCAAAATAAACTTTCTATCGTGTCAATAATAACACTCGTACTTTGTCAACAAATATTTTAGTACTTCCATTTTTCCATATATATGGCATAAGGAGGCACAAGACCAGGAACAAGCAAAAATGTTGATGGCTCTAACAAATGAATTTATGTTAACAAGCCTTGGTTTAGCTTCTGCCCAAATTGTTCATTCTGATGAAGGTCAAGCTTGTCACTCCACCTTAGACCTACAGTTTAATATGAAATCCAAACCATGCCCCACCAACAGTCCAGCATCTTAACCACAAGTCTACCCAGGGTATCCATTTATCTACCAACCAATTTTTTTTTCTTATTGTGTGAAAGGATGAACAAGCTGGGTTTTGCTGTGTGCTGCCTGCCATCACTGGGTGTCAATCCCAGGGCTGATGGATTTGTAGCAGCAACACTAACCACTACACCACCAAGGCACAAAAGATAACAGATAACACCAGAAAAAATAAGTGCCTGGATCTGGTAAATTCACAACCACCATCAACTTGACTGATGATATAAAAATAACCCCATCTATTATCTCAGACCACAACATAATCAAGATAACTTATATGGTGACAGCCTTAAAGGAAAACAAGAATGCAAATCACTGTCAGGCCCTTAAAGAAAGGAAATAATGAACCAAGAATTTAAAAGAAATATCTGTAATACTGAGAGCCCAGTATGAATCAGTTTTCAGTACCCCAAAAAGTGAAAGTGGTACCTGACAGAGATGCATTCTTTGAAGAGAAGTTACAAGGAGTACAGTATAACAAATTCTGAATTTACCCCACAAGAAATAGTGTAAGCTATAAGTCAAATGAAATCACATTCGCTGCAGTTCTGGACAAATGGAATGCCTTATTGATTAAAAACTGTAAAAATGAAATAGCTACACTCCTATACTGGATATGGGGGAAATACCAAGCAACCTGAAAAGTGTAAACATTGTCCCTGTATATAACGGAGGGGATAGATCTCAAGCAAAGAACTATAGACCAGTGTCACTGATCTCATATCTCACCAAAATAGTTGAAAGAATAATTAGAGAGAAAATCTATGACTTCTTGGAGACACTGGAAAGATTCAATGAGAACCAGCACAGGTTCTGATCAGGAAGATCACAACTATAACACTATAACAATATCACTGACATACTTAAAAACAATGAAAACTACAATGTCATATACTGTACAGTACTGTATGCAGATTTTCCTAAAGCATACAGCAGATGTGATCATGGTATAATAGCACAAAGTGAAACATATGGGAATAACAGGCAAAGTGAGAAAATGGACCTACAATTTCCTCAGAAAATGTCAGCAGTCATAAAAATCCAAAGTACCATATATCATCATCAGAATCAGAATTAGGCCCTATGCAGCTCATAACCACAAGGAACAGTATTGGTCCAACTTCTATTCATTATCATGCTAACAGACATACACAATGCAGTAACCAACAACAGTATAGTAACATTCTTTGCAGATGATACAAAAATCAGTGATGCAAAAGGTGTATATATATATATATATATATAGAGCATTCAACATCCACCCTCCACCCTGGCAATGCTGGGTCGCTCCACCAGTATTAAAATATAGAAAAGAAAGTCAATAAGTAAGTTAAATTAAAGATCTTTTTATTTACTTTCCACTGAACTAGAGTGTTACCCTTTGTCACATTGTGACCCTTTAAAGGACAAGGGACTTCCTAGTAAAGCATAAGGTGGTGGTGTGCAGATACCTATTCATACTAAATGTGGTAGTTTTTTAAATGCAGGAAGGAGGGGCCAAGGGTGAATGCCCAAAAAAGACCCCCTTAGAAGAAGAGAGCCACAATAAAAGGCCAGGGGTTTTGGAGATGCCTAGACACAGTGTTTGAAAAATGTGAGGTCATAGACAGGAGGAAAGATGGATTGAAGAAGATTGTTCCAGAGTTGACCAGTTACTCGAGTAGATGAAAAATTGAAAATACCGATTAACTCTTGTGTTAGAGAATTGGACAGAAAAGGAGTGAGAAAGTGTACTCTTACAGCGAAGCCAGGCCCATACAGTGGCACTTTATTGCGTCTCAATGTAACAACATATGGACAAGATTTCAATACAATCATGACCTAACATTTAAAGACAATCACATTAAACTAGAATTCACAAGTTCACTACATAGCTATCTTTTCACAATTTACATGCTTTACTAAAGCTTTTAATTAACTAAAATTTATTTAAAACCATTCTTTTTCAAACTTTGATTCTGTATCTTACTTGTGAGGAAACAATCTCTCACTCAGGAAGTAGTCTTTTTTTTTCCCTCTCTATATAGGGTTGGCAAAAAACACTTTTTTGAAAATGCCCAACTCACTTGGGTTTTTTTTATTATAAAACCCAAAAGAACCTGGTGAAATCTGGGTTTTTCAAAATAGAGAATAAAAAAAACATTAAAAATACATAAGCAGCTTTGCTTGGCCATGCCTTATGAATTTCAATCTGATTAAGTTATTGCTTAGGTTTAATTACAGGGCTCTATTTTTTTTTTATTTTGTTGCTGAGTTGCGTTGGTAACTTGGTATGGATATGTAATTACTTCTTCAGTTAACCAATGATATAAACTGTTTGTTTTTGTAATCTAATGAGTACCAATTTAAGTTATTATAGCTATGTGGAATATTTGGATACACAAGTTCTTTTTATTTAGTGCTTAATCTCGTGAATGGTGAAGACATATTATTGTATCATAGTTAAGACTTGAAATAAAATATTCCTTTTTGGTTATCACTTTACTAACTTACCAAAGACTTAAAGCTAGCTATTTCTTTAATGTTTTTGATCTCACTAATATTTCAAATTATTCTACCTGATTTTGATAGAGCATTCAAAAGAAATTTTACCCATTTTCTTTAGCTATAACAAAATAAAAGGCTTTGTTTCATGGTGTTGCGGGGGGAGCAAAGAAGTAAATAAAATACTGTAACTTGGCTACTTCTTGAAGATGGGAGAAGGGAAGGTCCCGGGTGGTGAAGTTTTTCTCACCTCCACTGACTGTCACTGAGGGGCAAACGAGACTCTCACACTAGCTATCTCCAAAGATTAACACTGTGTCTGAGTCGGATCCACTTGAGAACCTGCAAAGCCCTGGCTTCAGGAAAGGTGTGTGCAATGTACACCCAGCAATACTTGAGGAACACAACCGAATATGGGCGTACACAACAAGGAAGCAAGATTTTAGCAGACTGATCGTGAAGTAAACCAAATGTGGCTGGATGAGAAAAGCAGATATTACCCTCTGAATTGTTTAATAAAGAGAATCTGGAGTTATTGTCGATTCAAGGACCCTGGGTTGTACATCTTGTTTAGGTGGATTACCACCAGTGCTACCACAAGAGGGGATATCAACTGCCTTGTGAAAGGGTTGTTCAAACCTTCTACAATGCTCTTGTCACAAGGAAATCCTTGAAAGTAATTACCCCAGTCTATAAGGACAAAGGCTGAAAAAAAACTAGTTGGTAGAATTCTAAGGGTTTATTAGAAATTAACTTGAATTATTTACAAGAGCTAGGATGGGTTATGAGCTTGAGTCTAAACGAGGCTTAAGATCAAGAAACGGAAATCCAAAAACCCTGAAAGGGTATGCTATACAATGGTGCTTATGATTACAATGACAAAAATACTGGACAACAAAAATGGAATTTCCAGAAGATGATAAAAATTTTTAACCTATGCTAGAATGGTAAAATTAGACAATACAATAGACCTCACTGGACCTAACATCCTTAAGCTAGACTTGAGGTCAATCCAATCACACCTATCTATTATAGTTAAGCCATGGAGAAGCAAAACCTGAAGCTATTGGTCCTAGAAATACCTTAACCTGCACACCATTATGCACAGGCAATGTCCAGTATCACAAGGCACTCTGTTTTTCTTGAATTTTCTTTTTCTTAACAAATTGAGTTGGCAGGCTAGAACTTTCACAAGCGCAAGCCAACTGTGACTTTGAAAAATGAGCTTTTTTTTTCTAAAAATTGAAGGCGAAATTTACTGATACCAGAATCAAAAAACAAGATCAAAAAAATTCCTAAAAATGGGTCTAAACAAAACTACTGAGCTAGCCAGGCATTAAGCAAAACTAACTCTGTCAACATGGGGGTTACATAGTGGCCAATCCTGAAATGAGAAGAAAACAAGATGTTAATCAAGACAACCCCACTACAATGGGAATTTGTTTCATCATTTGCAAGATTAAATAAAGGTTTGAAGGCTATTTACATTGTATACCTACCAATTTCTCTTCTGCACTAAGTTTCTGTCAATAAATCTTACCACAAGTATTACAGTAATGGTTTAGTGTATTAACATTGTGCTTAGAACTGTACATTGTTAGGATGCAGGTGAACTATAGAGTAATTTTGAAAAAATCTCATGAGTGGGGAAAATGATGGGGTTTTTCAAGTTTTTTTTAAAACCCAGGTGGAGAAAACCAGGTTGTGCCCATTAATGTCAACCCTGTCTCCATATATTTACAAAATCATTCTCTTGTTAACTATGGTACCTACTTTTTCTACAGAGTTACCAGTTTCTTATTTTGTTTTACAATTCTTTTATTTGGTTACCAGTTATAAATTTATTTATATTTACTAAGTTCTTCATTTATTCAATATAATTATTAAAATTACAATACTTTATCTTAATTATCTAAATATAATTAGTTACTGTATATTTTTTTACAATTCATATTCCATTACATCTTAATTATATTTATTATTCAAGTTGCATATTCTTTCTCACTTCAGTATTCCTAAAATTCATATTAGGAATCTGATGTTACTCCAGGTTGTCCATATATGAAAAGATGTCATTCTGGTTTAAAACCAAGGATGACCTAAGGCTGAAAATAAACTGATTACTGGTTGGCCTCTTATCACTTTGGATGTTAGTCACTTCTAACCTAATCACTTTCCCTTTGTGTTCATCAGGTTTTGGCTTTAGCTTACTTCACCTATAGTTTATAAACAGGTTAGGTCTCTAAATCCATTCATGCTGTCAACTTCTAAGCAAGATACTTTTTTATAGAATTAGGGAAAATTTTTGACAATAGGCATACCTTCCATTGTAAATTTACATTTACTTTCCCTGAAAAGTCATACTGTAGTCACACTGATATTTCCTTCTCCACTATGAATTCCAAAATGAGCGTTAGGATTAGATGTTGTGCATGCACTAAAGGAGCAATCCCCACATATATATAAAAGGTGATTGCTCTTTTAGTGCATGCACAACATCTAAACATTCTTGCTGTTGCACTGCCAAAGCAAATTCCACATTGAAAAAGCTTCCCCCTGGCATAAGTTCTTCAATGATGTTTGAGGTCCATGTTTAACCCTTTCAGTCACAGTGGGACCCTCAGATCCCATAAATAATAATAATATTGTACTAAAATACAGCTTTTCTAAAAAATTTTCTTCATATTTAATATAGGTTTAGTTTTGTAGTCAGAAAAGAAACTCAAAATGTTTGTAATTTAAGTAACTGATTACTAAACTATTTGGTTTTGAATGATGATAAAACTTATACTTTTCAGTTCAGAGAGAAAAAATTGGTAGGTGAACAAAATGGGTGAAAATTACTTTAACATGTGAACTCTTAACCCAGATCAAATTCTTATATAGAATTTACAATATGTAGAATGTTTCATAAATTATTATACATATTCAGGACATCAAAGTGAACAAAAAAAGTTCCTATGAGCATAACTCTGCAACTGCTTCATTTCCGAGATATATTGCTTTTTTCCAGAGGATGATCCAATTAAAATGAAAGTCATTAAAGTTTATCAGTTGTATGTAGTTGTCTGGTTGTTTAGATAGCTATTTTTCTTTAGTTTTGATAGTATTTTGTTAGTTGTCATTTTAGAAACCAAAATCACTTCCTTCACTTCATGTGTCACTCTCATGTAATGTTATAGAGCATTATGGAACAGTATTTTTTCAAAGAACTTACTGATATGCATCTTGTGTTAGGAGGGATGCTAGGCAATGAAGCTGCTGCCCAATGTTGGTATGCTGAAAGGTATCCTACTAGGTGATTACCATCAAGGCCGACATTTCTTTCAATTGACTATCAACTACAGGAGCAAGGCATGTTTCAACCAAGACATTTGAATGCTGGATGTCCACAAACTTGACAACATATATGTAGAAGAACAGATTCTTCTAGCTGTCCAACAAGATCCACATACAAGTACAAGGCAAATAGCTGCAAGAGTAAATAGGTCAAATTTTTTTGTATGGCATACATTAAAGGAACAACAGTTACACCTGCACCACATCCAATTCATATAGAATTTACTTCCAACAGATGCCCCTGCATGACTTCAATTTTGTCAATGGATATCCAGAAAATTTACCAAAGACCCAATGTTCTCAACCAAAATTCATTTTATGGATGAGGCATGCTTCACAAAAAGTAGCATACTAAATCTTCATATGCATTCATGGGTGGATGAAAATCCACACAAAATCCATTACAGAATATACCATCATTATTTTTCAATAAACATTTGGATTGGAATTGTCAAGAAATAATTTAACTGGCCCTTACAGATTAACAGCACATCTTACAGGAAATTTGTATTTAAATTTTCTAAGGGAGAATGTAGATACTCCATGACAGTGCACCCACTCACACTACTATTGCTGTTAGAAATTTTCTAAATGAAGAATATCCTCAGTGGTGGATTGGGTGGCATGGTCCTGTCACTTGGCTACCCAGGTCTCTGGACCTACCGTAAATGCATTTGACTTTTTCTTGTAGGGTTATTTAAAAGATCTTGTTTATGCAAGAGAAATTAATAACATAGATGAATTGTGGCAATGTGTTCAAGATTGTTCAGAAATAATATGGTGTTTTGGAAAGTATGCAGCAAAATTTTCAATGACATGTTGAAGCATACTTCAATCATCCCATAAGGATTTCATGTTCAGGAAATGCAAAGCATTACTGAAGAAAAAAGAAAATTGAGATGCTGGTATACAAATACTGATGTATTGTCAAATAAAATGGATGAGTTGAAATACAGTCCTGATTGATAAGGCAGAAACAAGACTGGATATAGTAATTGTAACAGAAGTGAAACCTAAAAAAATAGGTATCCATTAATGAAAGCAGAACTTTATGTTCCCAGATACCAGATTTTTAAAAAAAAATATATGAAACAACATGGGCAGAGGAATTGTGATATACACTGAAAATAATCTGTATACAAAGCAAATCAGTATTAGTATAGATTGCTAAGAGTCACTCTGGATATCAGTGAAGTTAAGGGATGGGGGTGAAGCCTTAGTTGGAGGCTTATACAAAAGTCCAGGAAGTGATAAGGAAAATGATAGTAAGTTATATGAACTATTAGAGGAAGTTAAAGTAAAACCTACGGTCATCTTTTGATAATGGGTGACTTTAACTTCCCTCACATTGACTGGAAAAAATGGACTACGCCAGGAGAGGACACTGAAGGAAAATTTAACTTTATCGAGTCTCTGAGGGATAACTATTTATACCAACATGTAACTGAGCCCACTAGAGGGAGAGGAACTACCCAGCCACACGTATTGGATTTAATAATTACAAATGAGGAGGAAATGGTAATGGAATGGAACACCAGTCACCATTGGGTGAAAGTGATCACTGTCTCCTAAGTTTTGATTTCATGTGTAGTACGGTACCCATTAACTCATAAACCATTCAGAAAATTATATTATGATAATGGGGACTATGATACTATGAGACAAGATTTAAATATAGATTGGGCTGAAAGACTAGGTGCTCAAGACACTATTAATAAGAAATGGGAGACCTTCCTAGAGATAATTAGGAATGTAGAAGCAAGACAGCAGTATACCAAATCAATATACTTACCCTACTAAATGGAAAAAGAAAAATACAGTACACTTAGATCAAAAGACAACTGAAGATATTAAAAAGAAACATTGCAGCTGGCAGAGGTAAAAGAGACAAAAGATCCAGAAGCTATACCAAACAAAGGAATAAAGTAAGAAAAATGACAAGAAAACTACAGTGTGATAAAGAGGAAAATGTTGCAAAGGAGTCAAAGACTAACTCAAAAAAGTTCTGGAGGTATGCAAATAGAAGACTAAAAACTAAAATGAAAATAGCAAATCTAAAAATGAATAAGGAAGGAGAACCAGAGAAACTTACTACTACGGATGAAGAGAAGGCTTCAACACTTGGAAATTTTTTTGCTAGTGCCTTTACCAAAGAGTCAGATAGAGTTCCACCTAAATTCCCAAATAGATGCAGAGAGGTAATGAAAACAACACAAATATCACAGCTGATGTTGTTAAGAAAGCCTTAGGAAGATTAAAGATTGACAAATCTCCAGGACCAGACTCAGTAGTCAGTACACCCAAGAGTACTAAAAGAACTAAAAAATAAAGTGAGCAATGCACTGACCTAAATCTATAGAACCTCTTTAAGAATAGGAGACACCTGAAGACTGGTGGACAGCAAATATTACAGCAATATACAAGAAAGGAAGTAGAAAAGAAGCTAGTAATTATAGACCAGTGAACCTTACCTGTATCACATGTAAAGTCTTAGAATCAATTATTAGGGATCAAATTATCTACCATTTGAAAAGAAAAACTTTTTAGTAAATGCCAGTTTGGCTTCATTAAAGGACACTCAACATTGTTACAACAACAAAGTATTAGATGATTAGATCCAAGCATTAGATGGAGGAGGTAACACAGATGTTATTTACATGGATTACATGAAGGCGATCAACACTGCCACACAGGTGACTTCTAGAGAAAATAAAGGGCTATGGAACTCAGGGACAAGTATATGATTGGATAAAAGCTTTCTTAACAGATCAAAGCCAGAAAGTGTGTGTAAATGAGTTTGACTCACCATGGACACCGGTCATCAGTGGCATCTCACAAGGAAGTGTCCTGGGCCCTATTCTGTTTATTATATACATTAATGACTTGCCTGAAGAAGTGGATTCCGAAGCATACCTCTTTGCAGATGATACTAAGTTGTATAGAAAAATCAATGATGATGAAGATTTTACAACATTACAAAATGACTTAGATAAGCTACAGAAATGGTTGTTACATTTCCACCATGATAACTGTAAATTGATGAACATACATAGAGGTATAGAACAAGACCATAGAAATTATTATATGATAAAAGAAAATGACAAAAGGCATACAGTACCTTGTCAAGAGTTCAGCAAGAGAAAGTCCTGGGAGTTTTGGTGGACAATAAACTCACATTCGAGGCACATATTCAAGAAAAGATTAACATGGTCAATAAGATGGGAATAATCAGATCTTTTAAGAACCTAAATAAGAACAACTTCAGATGGTTATACAAATCATTACTCACAGTCAGTCTGGAGTCCATTAAGGAAGGAGGATGTAATAGCATTGGAAAATGTGCAAAGATGTTCCACAAAATTAGTGCCAGATATTAGAAATCTTAGATATGAGGAAAGACTTAGGTACCTTGAAATACCAACCCTTGCTTATCAAAGACATACAGGTGATATGATAGAGATATATAAGATTATACATGAACTCTATGATCTGGGGAAGTGTCATTGAACTTACCAAGCACACCACACCACATTAGCAGTCTGAGAGGGCATGACTATAAAATTTATAAGTTCAGAGCAAATACAAAAATGTGACAGCACCAGTTCACCCAGAGGACTATATAAATATATGGAACAGTTTACCAAGAAATGTTGTGGAAGCTCTCTCAAAAGCAACTTTTGAGAGGAGATTGAATAGATATTGGGAGGAACAAGATATTAAGTATTGTTTTGACCAAGAACTACAAACAACTGGAAACCAGGGATCAAGAGTCATCTTCTTGGACACCCAGGCTGCAAATCTGGATATATAGATGCAAAAAACTTCACTTTTTTCTACGTGAAGGTCAAAATATGAAAATAAAAACCCACTCTAATAGACAGAGTTTATTTCCACGACAGTTTTGACGCCCACTGGCATCCTCCTCGGGTGGATACAGAAACACGAATGAACCAAAACAAGAGGGAAAAACAGTCCAGGGACCGACCATTAAGAAATTCGCACCTAGGTTAGATCCCATTCTCCCGACACCGGAAGGGCATTTTCATTAAGTACATTCGCGCAAATTTAAAACTATCTTCCTGTTCTAAACATACAGATTCTATTATATTTTTCTTACATAATTATTGAATTTATTATTAATTTTATTACATTTAATATTGCATAATTATTTATTACAGAAATTATAAATTTATTATTACATTGGTTATTACATTATTGTTTATTATACAGAACTTATAAACCGAAAAACGAATGAAAAAAGATGATTAGGAAACAATCCAGAGAAATTCGCACCTAGGTTAGATACCATTCTCCCGACACTGGAAGGGCATTTTATTACAGGGTCCGCTTATAAGTACATTCCCACAAATTAAAACTATCTTCTTGTTCTATACATACAGATTCTAATATTTTGACATAATTACTACATTTATTAGGTATTACATTTACATTTTTTTTTAACATTTATTATTATTACCTTTACCCTAATTATTAAATTTATAATATTACCTTTATTATTACATCTGTTGCATTTATATTTATTTCCACATTTATTACTTCCATTATTACATTTACTAAAGGCGAGTAAGGAAACATTCAAATCCAGAGACATTTAAGAAATTCACACTTAGGTTCGAACACGTTCCCACGACTCCGTAAGGGATTTTTTGACCAAGAATCTCATTAAAGGGTCTAACTTATAAGTACCTTCACACAAATTAAAATTATCTACTTTTTCTATACACACAGATTCTATTATTTTTCTTTTGACATAATTATTACATTTATAAAGTACCTTACTTGATTCCCAATCTATAGCATGATTATTTTGGCTGGCGTGATAAAAAATGGCATTATTAGTATTACAACTTCTGAAGGCATATTTGTGTTCTTTAATACGGGTTTCAATATTTCTTCCAGTTTCTCCCACGTATACTAAATCACAACTTTTACAGGGAATGCTGTAGACACAGGCTTGTTCCTCTTTTGCCACGTTATTCCTAACCAATTTACTTTTCACGGTAGACGAATATTTGAATGCCAAAGCAAACTTAAAATCTTTCATCAACGGTTTTACTCTTTCTAAGCCGGCAATGTAAGGCAAACTCACATATTGTTTTTGGTTAACTGAAGGTTCCCGAGGACATATAGGAATCCACCTGCATCCAGAAACAACCTAAGTAAAGTAATGTGCTCTGATGCAGGGAAACCATTTTGAGTACCTGCTGTAAATAAACTTTGATAAATTTTAACAACTTTTGCTTTAATTGGATTGTCCTTGGCAAAAAGGCAATGTATCTCAGAAATAAAGCATGTTCATACCAACTTTTTTGTTTACTGTATAGCAGGGTATGTCAATTTTAGTAAAGTCAATAATTCAAAAACTACTAATGCTCAAATGATGTCATTATCTAGCAAACTTAGAAATATCTTTAGTGTCGTTTAAAAAAGCCATTTACCTACTTATATTTGACCATAAAGGTCACACAGTCACAAATGCTGGAGCTTTGATTGTGAATGCATGTTTTCCCTCCTTTTTGACAATTTTGATTACTTCGTAATGTAAATATTGTGTAATTCAAATTATTCGAAATGTTATGCGTGACCCAAACTTTCTGTATATTTTGATATGATAGCTATATGAAATTGTCATTACTCTGAATAATTAAGTCTTGTCCCTATAACAACACAACCTTTTATCTGAGCTTATAGGAAGATACTGAGAATTTCAATTAACTTAATTTTATGAAATCATAATCAGTAGGCCTATCCAAATTTCAATGACATTTCTTTTGTTCACAGGTCCACAGGATGAGTCAGAAAGAAATCAGAACCCAAAGCAAATCAAGTTGTCACCTAAGTCATTTGGTGGGGACTGGGAGGGAACTTCCCCCTGTTGAACTGCCCACAGCCAGAGATCTGCTGAAGTATGGTTTGTTGAGGAGAGATGAGTGAGGAAGACAGGAGGAATTACCCAGTTAATGACCTGATTAACAATGGCAGTGTTCCAGGGCTACTGGCTCAGTGGAGAAAGGCCAATGCTCTATTCACAGGACCTGTAATCAACACTGAGGTCAGGATCAGGGCTAAAGTGAAGGCACTGTGGGATGAGGCAGTGAAGGTGTCCATTGGCAATGTGAAGCTAGAGGTCAAAGATAGGTTCATGATGAAACTGGACAAATTGGTGGACATCCTGACCTGTCACTGTGTGATCAGGAGCTGCAGTGAGCTTGGGTGCAACCCTGTCCGCAACAGTGAGGTTCACATTGACTGCGGCTGCAGGAACGAGCAGAAGATACCAGTGCAGGAGCTTGCCTTCATTAAAGGTCAGAGAGAAAAGGTGGGCAGTGTAGGGGAACACCAGATGGGTCTAGCTGATCACCCTGAGACCAGGAGACAGGAAGCAGTGCTGTAGAGACAGGAGCAGAGAAGAAGGGCTGAGGAGAAGAGGAGGAGGAAGGCAGGGGAGTCAGCCAAGAAAGAAGAGGAGTTGAGGGAGGAGTCACTGCTGGAGATGGAGTTGGAGGAGACTGGAGATATACTGGAGGAGAGAGGAGGACAAAAACTTCATACCAGAGGTTGCGACAACTTCTTCCTTGCCTGTGGCTAAGAAGAAGAAATACAACACTGAAGATATCACCAACATAGCTCTGGCTAGCTTGAGACATCACACTGGGCTGAGAGAGACTGCAGAGATTGCCACTGCTGCCTGGATTGATGCTGGTCTTATCACAGAGTTTGACACAGCAGTGGTGATTGACCACAATGAGGTGAGGAGGGCTCAGGAGAGACTGACTAAGAAGCTGGTCAAGAAGTTTGATGAGATTAGGGAAAATGGCATCACCTGTATCTTCTTTGATGGGAAAAGAGATGACACCAAAGTGATGATGGAAGCTGAGGGAAGTGACAGGCAGTTTCCTGGTCTCATTAAGGAAGAACACCACACAGTGTGCAATGAACCAGGTGGGAAATATTTATGGCATTTGTACCAGAGGAAGCTGCAGAGGAGAGAAGTCATGCTGAGGTCATTGCTGATTATCTGGTGAACTGGCTAAGAGAGAGAAGCAGACCAGACCCTTTTGGCCATGTAGGAGGTGACAGTACTAATGTGAATACTGGCTGGGAGGGAGGAGTAATGCATTATGTGGAAGCCAAGCTTAGCAGGAAGTTGGTGTGGATTGTCTGTGACTTGCACACTGGGGAGCTGAGTCTCAGACACCTGGTGACTGCACTGGATGGCAAGACACTGAGCAACAACAAGTGGTCTGGGCCCCTAGGGAAGATGTTAGACACTGCCACTGAGCTGGAGATCAACCCAAACTTCACAAGGATCACTGTTGGTCCTCCTCTAACCCATCTCAGTCAGGAGGTAGTCAAGGATCTCAGCACAGACCAATCATATGGCTACAGAATCATCACTGACATCAGATCAGGAGAGGTACCTCAGAGTCTAGCTCTCCTGGAGATTGGGCCAGTTTGTCACAGTAGGTGGGTCACCACAGCTCTAAGGTTCTGCAGATTGTGGATTTCCAAACATGGGCTGAAGGGTAGGAACCTGAAGAATCTGAGGATAATTGTGGAATTCATAGTGGGAGTCTACATGCCAAACTGGTTCAACATCAAATTAAATCAGCTGGATGGAGCGTCCCAGGCATGTACTGTACCAGCTGGAGCTGCTCAAAAGTCAGGAGGAGGTGGTGATAGAAATAGTGATGCCTACAGTGAAGAGATCAGCCTGATATGCACACACTGAGGCTGTGCTCCAGGCCATGCTGTGCAGTGAGGTGGAGGAGGAGAGGAGGGAAGCAGTGAAGAGGATACTGGAAATCAGAGGTGAAGGAGATGAGGACACACAGGTAGGAGACTGCAGTGTCAGACCCAGGAAGTCTCCTGACATCAACCCAGATGCCACCAAACTCTCAAAGCTTATTGACTGGAACTCTGGAGTGACTGAGCCTCCTCTGACCTGCTCCTTCACCACTGCTGCAATCAAGGAGTTTCTGGATAGACCAATGGAAGTTCTTGCATGGCCCTCACACACACAGTCAGTAGAGAGGTGTGTAAGGATGATAACTTGACAACTGAAGTAGCACATGTTTACTCACAAGAGAAGAGGGAGGCATACATCACTGGCCAGGTGGCCAGTAGGGAGCTCATGTCCAGGAACAAGAGCAAGGCAGACATGGCATCCTTGGCAAAGTTCAAGAAACCTATCTATATTTCTAAGTTTTAATATTGAAATACAATCAAAATGTCTTTGATTGTATGTCTGTAATTGTAAAATGTAGTTATATATGGCATCCTTGGCAAAGTTCAAGAAACCTATCTATCAGGTCATCCCATAAGTAATGTCGTTTTTTAGATCGGAATTTGAAGGACAAAAAAAAAATGACTGAAACTTTTTAATCTAGTATATATTTTCCATCAGAATCAATGACACTCTGCCAACATCCTACAAGCTTTTCAATGCCATGTTTATAAAATTCAGGCGGTTTTGAGGCAAAAAACGTACAAAGACTGGTGTGCAGGTCATCTAAAGAAGTATACTGTTTCTCGTCAAGACAGTTTTGCAGACTCCTGAAGAGATGATAATCTGAAGGCGCAAAGTCTGGAGAATATGGAGGATGTAGAAGTTTTTCCCACCCAAGCTCCTCAATTTTTGCAGAAGTGATCCGAGTGGTATGAGGACATGCGTTGTTGTGGTGGAACACGATTCCTTTCCGATTAACCAAAGGTGGTCTCTTTTCTTTTAGTGCAGTGTTCAATCAATCCAGTTGTTGACAGTAGACTTGAGCAGTGATTGTTTGCTTGTGTGGTAAGGTTTCAAAGTGTATTACACCACCTTTATCCCACCAAACACTAAGCAACACCTTCTGAGGGTGAAGATTTGGTTTTGGCTGTGGTGTCGCTGGTTCTCCGGCACAAACCCACTGTCAATGGCACTTAACATTCTGGTACAGTATCCACTTTTCATCACTAGTCACTAAATGGTGCAAAAACAGATCTTGGAGTTCACAGGAATGAAGAGCTGTGCTAATGTTTACCCACACCCTCAGATTGTCAACTGACAATTCATGTGGCACCCATTTTCCTAACTTAGGCACTTTCCCAAGTCGTTGCAAATGTTGATGTATGGTGGACAGGGATGAATTGAGTTTCTGGGCCAAAGGTCATCAAACTCAGCAGGGCGTCCAGAGCATGCTGCATCTGTCAAACAGCAGTCACCATTCCTAAACTTTTGAAACCATCTTTGACATTTCCTCACATGCAGAAGATCATTGCCATAAATGTCCTGAATGTTTCACGTTGCTTCAGTAGCACTATTCCCTTTTTTGAACTTGTAAAGCATTATATGCCTGATATGCTCTTCTGATACTACCATGTTTGTGAGGGGTTCACATAAAGCAAAACACACGTCTTCACTGGTCAAGGTCTGTAAAGTATGTAGCGAAACATGATAGATCTCCCCTTAGATATAACCTTCGGAAAATTTATGCTTAAACCAAGTAGGACTAGTTTAAACTTAATCTATCGTAAAAAACGACATTACTTATGGGATGACCTGATATATTTCTAAGTTTTAATATTGAAATACAATCAAAATGTCTTTCATTGTATGTAAAATGTAGTTATATACAATAAAAAAAATACTTGCAAAAATTGCTGATTTTTCGTAAACTTCAACTTCAAATATAAGTAGCTAGGAATGGTCAAATCTGGATTTTAAAGCCATATTTCGATTTAGCACATAAAAATGCATCATTTGGTCACTAGTAGTCTTTGAAAATATAAAGATTTCACTTTGCTCCCTAAAACTGACACACCCTACTGTATAGTGTATATATATCCAGGGTGGGAGAAAATTCTTTAAGGATTTTATACATACAAATAATTTGTTAATAAATAAATTCCAATGATACCACTGCAGTGTATGCAATACTTTTCAAAGCAACTATATAAGGCCAGAAATGACTGTAGGCTAGAACAGGAAGGCCCTAGGCCCTAGCCCCAGTCAGCAAGGATGGAATACAGCAATGAAGAAAAAGTGTACCTTGCCTCATGGGCTACTTATAATAATTTTGAAGAAGTTTGCATTTCAAGAAAAATATAATAAACCACCAAATGCAACCACTTTTCGATACTGGAAGCTCAAACTTTTGGAAATAGGGAGCCTGGTAAAAGCTTGTCCAAGAAGCAGAAGGCCAGTAATAGCAATAGGAGAAAACACCAAAGAAAATGTCCCAGCAACTTTTCAAGTTGATCCAACAACTTCATTGAGAAAAGTCAGAGAGGAATTTGATATTTCCAAATTTTCAATAGAAAAATAATGAAATCACAGGGGTACCATGATTACAAACCCATTTACTCTCAGCTCATATACAATAATGATTCTAATAGATGGCTGGTTTGCTGAAACAATGGGACAAAAGTTAAACAGTGATCCAGATTTCCTTGGAAAGATAAAATTTTCAGATGAATGTCTCTTGGGTTTAATAAGTATGGTAAAGGAAACAAACACAACATTCACTACCATGTGAAAAAAGTCGATTAGGTAAACATTAAAATGGGTACACTGACAGTTTGGGTGTGCAGTAGGGTAGATCGATTTTACATTTTTTTCGATTTCCATATTCTAATAGAGACAAAAACTTGCGCATGCATGAGAAAATAGCCTCTGCAAAGTCTTAGCTTAATAGGTAATCATCTTCTGCCCCCAGCAGAGTGATGAAAATCATATTTTAGTAGTCAAAAACGTATGTTTCTTATAATTTTAAAAATATCAATATGCATCAAAATTATTCCTAATAACTATAAAGTCGACGAAAAAGACCTCATATGATCGTTTTTCCAAGCGCGTTGTCCTATGTTAATATCTTTTGCCCCCGGCAACAACGTCAAATGTTGAAAAAATAGGTAATTTATATACATATTTTCAGATCGGCTCTTTGTCTTAAATAATGCATTTATATATTTCCCATAACATTTATATTGTTGCTTAGGCATGAAATAACACACACACAAAATTTTATGACTCTAGGCTAGGCATCTACAGAGCAGTGTCGAGCGGTAGCTGCTCTTCAGCTCTCGCGGCTCGAAATCCAGGTAAGATGGCGCATTCCAGGTGGCTGACAACAGCAAATAGATTTCTGCGCCTTTATGTTTCAACCAGTGAACCCTCCAGCACCTTCAACGAAATTGTGCGATTCATTATGATAGTTTACGCACCAATTTGGTTTAAGATAAAGAAAAACTCCAGTTTCACTGAGGGCGCAAAACATTTTTTTGAAATGATGCGTCTCTCTCAGACCATGCCTCAAAGATCTAAGACAATCACCAACAAAGTCCTCCGTAGAAATTCTTTCTTTGCTCACCCAGAAAATATTTTGATCTCCATGCTACATGCCGATAAGCAACACATAAGAGAATTGGGATGGAGAAGAATATTAAAAGCACGATCAAAACAATCACCAGCGGGGGAAATTCGAGCCTTCGCCATGCCTGAGCTGCTCTACGATAGTCAAAACTATTACGAAATGATCAACTGGCAAACGGCTGAGGTGACCGAACCCCCTGTTACAAAAACAATACCTGATACCCGAATAAAAGAGTTTGTTGAGATGGGAGACCAGCCTGATGGACTGATCCCACTATTCCCTTGTCATACTCAAGCGGTCGAGAGACTCATCAAATTAGTAACCGAAGCCTCTGCCAGTGTAAGTGGAATAGAAGAGAGGGACGGATTCATCCGCTCCCGTCTTCACTCCCGAACAAAAATTCCACGATTTGATTCTAAGAAAGATTACCGATGTAAATCGACATGCAGCCAAAGGAAGGGTGGTTGGGGCTGGATAGGGTGGAACTCGACGTACAGCCACCTCCTCGTGGTGAGTTCTGGGTTGCTAATTTTATAAAATTAGCAAGCGAGGAGCTGTACTTAGTACTTATCGTACTTATAACATCGCATTAACGTAATTATAATCCACATTTAGACTTTTCTCGGGGACAGAAGATATTACTCTAGAGTCATAAAATTTTGCGTGTGGTTATTTCATGCCTAAGCAACGATATAAATGCTATGGGAAATAACTTATATAAATGCATTATTTAAGACAAAGAGCCGATCTGAAAATATGTATATAAATTACCTATTTTTTCAACATTTGACGTTATTGCCGGGGGCAAAGATATTAACGTAGGAGAACGCGCTTGGAAAAACGATCATATGAGGTCTTTTTCATCGACTTTATAGTTATTAGGAATAATTTTGATGCATATTAAAATATTTTAAAAATTATAAGAAAAATACGTTTTTGACTACTAAAAGGGTCATTCTCTGTCAGATCAACCAAAAAAAATTGAAATTAACACCCTCATCTCTCATACTTTGCTGAAATTTGGTTTATAGGGAGTTTGTGAGCCCTGAATCCATTTCTGAAATTATAAGGTCAATCCAACCAACGGTTCAAGAGATATGACCTCGGGCAATTTGAGGTCACTCGCGAGGTTACTAACATTTGGCGAGCCATAACTTGGGTAATAATTGTCATAATTATATAAAAGTATATATATTTAGAATCAGAAAACAACAAGGAATCCAAATATGCAAGTTTTAGAACTCTAGGTTGAAAAATAAAAAAGTTACACTGTAACCAAAATTTGAGGTCACGATTTGACCTCTGGGGTATCAAATGAGAATTTTTTTTTTAAATGTAAAAAATGAAGGCATAGGCATTGGCTATTAGAATCAGCAAAAAAAGTTTGTTTGTTAGTATTTTTCATGTAACTAACATATAAGTGAACACCATATTCATAAGTTGTGCGTCAATTCTACCTATTTTTTCACACTTAAGCTCATAATTTGACCTATAGAAATTAAAATTACATTTTTTATAGATATAAAAAACAAAGTCAGAGTTCTTGACTAATAGAAACAATCATAAAAAGTTTGTTTATGTTGGTACTTTTCATGTAACTAACTTATAAGTGAACACCATATTTATAAATTGCTTGTCATTTCAAGGAATTTTTATATCTTAGCTATCAATTTGACCTCAAGCTCCAAGAATTTAATAAAAATTGTATTTCACTGCTAATCTACACTGGCAATAATAGTTATAATAGTGAAAGGGGAAGACTAAGCTCACATGTAGCCTAAACAAACCTGTTGAAACATGTTGCTACTTGTCTAAGTGCAGAATCAACACAGATAGTTGCAAAATTCCTTGTCTACAGGTTAGTACAGTTCCAGCCAGCACTGTGGGTGGCTGGTGGGTATGGTGTTTTAATGAGCCTCAGAGACTATCAAGGCCTAAAATATTAAGTGTGTATAGCTATATATTTTCTAAAAAATATATATTACCTAATTGTAAATCCTATATCTTTACAGATCAAAATACAATGGTTCGGCACTTGAAATACTGCCAGGACCCTATTCAAAAACACAAGAAACGCATAACAATCAATCTTAGAAAAGTGACTGATGTACTTGTTGAAAAATGTGCTGGAAGAGTGAAAAAAGACTCATTGTTGTGTGTGAACTGCTGGACACTGATAATGAAAAACCCCACTATACTTAGTACCACTGAAAACAACGAGTCTGAGCAGGATTCAAATGAATCATCTACTATCAGTGGCTTGAGTAACATCTCTTCAATTCAAGATCTGGACAATGACAGTGATTGCTTGATAAAGGAAAATCCTTCAACTTCAGTTGAACCAGTTCTAGCATTTCTGGACCAAACACCAGTTAAAAAAAGTAAGTAATAAATTAATATAATAACTTATACTTTACTACAAGGTCTGTTTGATCTACTATATAGCCAATTATATAGCATTTAAGGTACTATAATTAATATTTAATTACTAATATTCAGGTGTGTGAAACCTTTTTTTCTGTTCTTTTCAGAAGGGCTGTCATTAAGCCAGAAAAAGCGCAAGGCTCGTGGTAAGCTATCATCTGCTCAGAAACACCTGAAGGAGAGGCTAGAACTCAGTTATGGTGTTCAAATTACCGAGGAGGTAAGTGATACTTCAAAACCTGAAACTAAATCTGAAAAACATCTAGACAAATTAATGAATGAATTGAAACAGTCATTCCTGGAGAGCAAATGTCACCATCACAAACTACAAATATTGACACTCTCACCATACACAATTGAAAAAACAGCTAGTTTCTTTCAAACTACAACATACATGGTGAAAAGAAGCCGTTCACTTAAATCAGAACATGGAATCCTTCCGAAGATTCCACTAATGAGCAAAGGAAAAGTGATATCTGAAGAACACAAAGATATAGTTAGAAGATTCTATGAGTCAGAAGAGGTTAGTCGTATGTGTCCTGGCCAAAAGGATTGCGTGAAAGTTATCAGTGCTGAAGGTGCAATGAAGGTGCAAAAACGATTGGTCCTCGGGAATTTAAGAGAGATGTTTGAACTATATAAAAATGATGAAAAGAATCCCAAAATAGGATTTTCCACATTTGCAAAATTACGGCCATCATATTGTGTGCTTGCCGGTAGTGGTGGGACTCATTCTGTCTGTGTCTGCACATACCATCAAAATCCAAAATTGCAGCTGGCTGCATTGGGAGAAAGAGGTCTTTCATACAAGGATCTTATGGATTACAGTGTCTGCAGTACAGAAAGAGAGACTTGCATGATGCAACTTTGCAATGATTGCCCAAGAGAAGAGGGTGTCCTGGATTTTCTTGAGTTACTTGACAGTGTGAAATCAGCTCCAAATGAAATATCTTACAAGCAATGGGTGACTGTTGACCGTTGTACAATGGTTGATAAGGTGGAGCCACTTCATGAATACTTATCATCCCTAAGCATGAAAATATCCCGCATGGTTCGTCATCACTTTGTTGCTCAGCAACAATCACAGTACTTCAAGCAGTTGAAAGAAACACTACCACCTCAGAGCGAGGTAGTTATAGTAGGTGATTTCTCTGAGAATTATTCTTTCATTGTCCAGGATGCTGCCCAAGGGTTTCACTGGGACAATTCACAGTGTACAGTTCACCCTTTTGTCATCTATTATAGATCATCTGCAGACCAGGAACTTAGCCATTTTAGTGTCTGTTTCTTATCTGCATCACTAAAACACAACACTATAATGGTTTACTCATTCATATTGAAGCTTATGACATATGTTAAATTCAGATGCCCACAATTGAAGAAGGTGCACTATTTCTCAGATGGATGTGCTGGCCAATATAAGAACAGATACAACTTCACAATCTCTGTTACCATGAAGAGGATTTTGGTCTGTCTTGTGAATGGCACTTCTTTGCTACATCCCATGGCAAAAATGCATGTGATGGGATTGGAGGAACAGTGAAAAGAGCTACTGCTCGTGCCAGTTTGCAGAGAACTACAGAGAGGCAAATTCTTACACCAGAACACATGTTTCAGTTTTGTGAAGAAAACTTGAGCAAGAAGATAAATTTTTTCTTTGTAACTACAGCTGATTTGAAAGATGCAGAAGAACGGTTGGAACATCGATTCAAGGATAGTAGGGCTATTCCTGGAACTCAGAAATATCATAGATTTGTTCCCCTAAACAAGGAAGAACTGATGGTGTATCCCATTTCAAGTGGCATTGGAGAAAAGAAAAGAATAAGGAAAAGTCATTTTACTAATGAACCTGCAATGCTTGGTAACCTAAAATGTGTCAAACCAGGAGAGTATGTTGGCTGCATTTATGACATGCAAGTTTGGTATGGAATTGTGGAGGAATATTGTGAAGAGTTTGTTTGATGATTTCACTGTGAACTTTCTACATCCCTCTGGGTCATCAGGATCAAGTGCATATTATTATCCATCAAACAAGGATTCATGTGCAGTGCCAGGACATCATATATTAACTGTAATGAGTTGTCCTACCCTAAGAGGAGGCAGCAGAATTCAATACATTTTTCCACAAAAAGAAATTGATGAGAGCATCGAGCATGCAAAAATTGTATTAGGCTAGCACATGAATCCTCTAAGTAGGTCTTCCCCTTTCACTATTATAACTATTATTGCCAGTGTAGATTAGCAGTGAAATACAATTTTACATTTTTTGCCTTTGTTTTTATATCTATAAAAAAAGTAATTTTAATTTCTATAGGTCAAATTATGAGCTTAAGTGTGAAAAAATAGGTAGAATTGACGCACAACTTATGAATATGGTGTTCACTTATATGTTAGTTACATGAAAAACTAACATAAACAAACTTTTTTTTGCTGATTCTAATAGCCAATGCCTATGCCTTCATTTTTTACATTTAAAAAAAAAATTCTCATTTGATACCCCAGAGGTCAAATCGTGACCTCAAATTTTGGTTACAGTGTAACTTTTTTATTTTTCAACCTAGAGTTCTAAAACTTGCATATTTGGATTCCTTGTCGTTTTCTGATTCTAAATATATATACTTTTATATAATTGTGACCATTATTACCCAAGTTATGGGTCGCCAAATGTTAGTGACCTCGCAAGTGACCTCAAATTTCCCGAGGTCATATCTCTTGAACCGTTGGTCGGATTGACCTTATAATTTCAGAAATGGATTCAGGGCCCACAAACTCCCTATAAACCAAATTTCAGCAAAATCTGAGAGATGAGGGTGTTAGGCACTGGTTGATCTGACAGAGAATGACCCAAAATATGATTTTCATCGCTCTGCTGGGGGCAGAAGATGATTACCTATTAAGCTAAGATTTTGCAGAGGCTATTTTCTCATGCATGCGCAAGTTTTTGTCTCTATTAGAATATGGAAATCGAAAAAAATGTAAAATCGATCCACCCTAGTGTGCAGTGGTTATTTAGGACTCATTTCCTCCTCATTTGTTGAGGAGCTAAATAGATATTTCTGCTCAGTATTTACAAAGGAAACTAAGTAAAATTCCAGATTTTACATTAGTAACACAAGAGAGAGAGAGAGAGATAAATCATATATATTGAGAAAGTGGATATTTTGAGAGAGCAATTGACAGGCTAAACATAGATAAGTCACCAGGACCTGATGAAATTTATCCTAAAATAGTAAAGGAAGCAAAATATAGCATAGCCCAAGCACTTAAAATACTTTTCAACCTTTCATTGATTAACAGTGAAGTTCCAGAAGACTAGAAAAAAGCAAATGTAGTCCCACTTTTCAAAAAAGGAAACAAACACCTAGCTAAAAACTATAGACCAATTAGTTTAACTTCTATTATTTGCAAATTACTTGAAAGTGTCATCAGAGACAAAATTACAATATTCTTAGAAGGAGGAAGATTAATTAGTAATAGCCAACATGGCTTTTGAAATGGCAGGTCATGTTTGACAAACTTAATTGAGTTTTATGATAGTATGTTAAAGTATCTGGATAAAAAAGAATCTGTAGATACAGTATTGTGTACTTGGATTTTGCCAAAGCTTTTGATACAGTTCCTCATAAGCAGTTGCTGGTTAAAGTTAGAGCTCATGGAATAAAAGGGACAGTAGCAAATTGGATTGAAGAATGGCTTAGAGCAGTGGTTCTTAACCAAGGGGGCACGCCCCCCTAGAAACAGGAATTTCTCTAATTGTATTTGTTATTCTCTTAACGAGAGCATGGGCTAATATTGAGAAGTTATTGAGAATGTTATTTTGATTGAAGGGGGGCGTGGAGGGAAGGACCAATTCCTAGAGGGGGCATGGTAGTAAAAAGGTTAAGAACCACTGGCTTAGAGAAAGAGGAGAGAGAGTCCAGTTAAATGGGACTAGGTCTACATGGAGCCCTGTTCTGAGTGGAGTCCCACAGGGGTCAGTACTTGGACCTCTACTTTTTATTATTTATATTAATGACTTGGAAAGGGGTCTAAATAGTAAAACCTCAATATTTGCAGATGATACAAAATTGGGACAAAATTTAAGATCTTTAACAGGTGCCATGAAAATGCAAAAGGACAATGACAAAGTAGTTGCTTGGGCAGATAGATGGGAGATGAAATTTAATGTGGAAAAATGTAAAGTTATGCATGTTGGTCATGACAATCCAGAATTTGAGTATAACATGGATGGAAGTTGAATAAATAAAGAAAAAAAAGGAGAGATTTGGGTGTCATTGTGAATCATGATCTTAAACCTACAACTCATTGTATTGAAATTAGAAATAAGGCTAATGCTAGATTGAACCTAATGCAGAAACATAGAATATAAATCACCAGAAATTATAAGTAGGCTCTACACTTCATATGTGAGGCCTCTTCTTGAGTATGGCATTCAGTTCAGTAGTCCTTATTTAGAGCAAGACAAAGACCGTCTGCAGACTATTTTTCGAAAACAATTGTTCGAATAGCAACTGTTCAAATAACAATTATTTGAAGTACCAATTATTCAACATAACAAATGTTTGAAAGAAAAGTTGTCGAATGGCAACCAACCAACCAAATGTTCGAATGGCAACCAACCACAAAATTGGTGTGGTTACCAATTTGTATTAATGTCCAAAATAAGAATAATACAGTTTAACTTCAATCTTTAAAGTGAGAGCACGTCAAGCACCTTCCATAGAATGGCCGAATTTGTGCCAAGTGAGAAAGGCAAACCAATGTTCTTAGTAAATGGATTTTTATACGTAAAAGACAAGCAAGTGGCAACAAAAATTTACTGGAAATGCCAGCATTTTGCAAAGTACCGTAAAAGCCATGCCATAACAGGCAGACAGCCTTGGTTTTCTACTTCTGATAGAAATGTTACTTATGGTATGTTTATTATGGGTAATACTGGGGGTGTAGATAAAATGAATAATGCTGCTCCTTCTTCTTATGTTAAAACTACATATTATGTATCTTTAAAGCAATTTATTGGTATGTAATAAGTGATTAATGCTTATAAGTTTATATTACCTTTACACTAGTATTCTGTTCCAGCTGCCCAGGCATGGTGGGTACAATTATTCCCAAAAAGAATTATCATCTGTATATTGTATAATTTAGGTCTTGAGGGTACGGGGGCTCTGCCCCTGTAAAGATCATTTACCACATACTGATCAATATAGAGTTTTATAAATTTTTATTTTTTTGCATCCCGACTATTTATCTCCCACCAGTGCTGTTTGTTTCGCCCTCATATAGTATTACAGGGCGAAATGAAACGCACCAACATCGACATCCAGTTTGGGATTTGTCACCCACTATTGTCCGATGTCACCCATAATTGTCCGACGCCTAATTAATGACATCATATCCTGAACATAATAGCGTTAGTGGTTGTTTACTCTTAATGAGGGATTATGTCACTGATAATCTAGTTTCAAAACGCGATAAACGCACAGCCGTATATTTTACTGAATGAAGATTTTGAAGCTCTTTCCTTTTTTTATTTCTCCAACAACTTTTCTTTTAAATAATTGTTATGTCAAATAATTGTTACTTCGAATAATTGTTATTCGAACAATTGCTATTCAAACAATTGCTTTTGAACAATTGTTTTCGAATAATTGACACCAAATCGACAAACACAGACTAGAAAAAGTACAAGAGAGAGCCACAGGGATGATATCATGCCTTGGACACCTTAGTTACAGAGAGAGATTGGAGCACCTAAACATGTTTTCCCTAAAGCGAAGAAGGTTACAAGGTGATATGATCAAAGTATATAAAATAATAAATGAGTTAGATAATATAAACTTCCACTCTCTTTTTACAAAGGATCACAATGATAGGACAAGAAGCCATAGCCTTAAGCTTTTTCAGCAAAGATGTAAGTCACAGTTAGTACAACATAGTTTTTCAAATAGAATAGTAAAATTCTGGAATAGCTTAGATGAAGAAGTTGTGAGTTCCCATACTTTGGAGACTTTTAAGAATAAACTAGCTAAATTAATGACAAAGAGGTATTTGGTAATGACATTTTGCTGGAACTGGTAATGCTATGGAGAAGAGGTTTGTAAACCCTTCCCACATATACAGGTAGCCCTCGTTTTGTGCTGGTCCGATTTGCGCCAATTCGCAATAGCGCCGGTCACTATCCACAAGGCCATGAATATTTATTTTTGCATTTTTTTTATAAATTAAAAATTTAAAATCATCAAAAATGGTAAAAATATGTAACTACTGTATATATAAACTGTATATGCAAGTGTAGAGTCCCTCACTAATGAGCTCTGTGACATTGATCACGACTGGGAGAGGAGTGCCACAGTTAAAAGGAGTGTCATATCAAGCCTGAGCCCTTATTTTGAAATTGTTAAAGAAAGGAGGAAGAAATCCAGGCAATCAACACTTGATTCTTTCTTCAAAAAAAGGCAACCTTCTCAACCAGGGCCTTCAACAGAAGATCCTCAACCAGGACCTTCAAAAGCCAACTAAAACTTCTGCATTACACCAAGTGCTGTCAAAAAACATCAATGCAGGGGCCTGGACAGTGGCACTTATAAGACCATGTGTGGGCTTCAAACATGTGAAGGTAAGTGTACAAAATTTAATTGTTTTATATAGGTATTAATTTATTTTTTATTTATTATATTTATGTAGGTTAAAAATAAAACACTTTTTTTAATTAAAAAAGTTTATTTCTGAGCTTTAAATACTCCCGTATTGAAAAGGTTAGGTAAAATGTTTGGTGCCCAGAACCTAACCCTGTGATTTCCCATTGACTCCATTATATAAAGGGTTCCATTTGCGCTGATTCCATTTGCGCCTGTCCCCCCAAGAACCTAACCCCGGCGTAAATTGAGGGCTACCTGTACATATATATATAGTTTATTTTTTATTTGGGTACATCTCATCACCCACACAGAGTGATGGGATGTAGGGAGGCAGCATCTTGGGTTAGGGGATGTACTCTCTGTCTTTATACCCTCCATTTAGAGAGATTTCTCTGCTGAGCGGTGCCCCCCCATAGCACTGTGATGTATGAAAGACTCATTAAGTTCACTTGTCTCATAGACACCTTTTATCTTAATTGTAGAGCTTGTATTATATTATTCAGGTTATAGCTATATAGATCCATATAAAACTTCGGTAATTGTATACAATATCCCCCTCACCTCAGTTTCTAATAAAAATTATGGTAATGGTTCAGAATACAGGCGCCACTTAATTAAGCAAAATTTTGAAAAATACTATAGAGACAAAGTTGTTTCTCTCATTAAAATACGTTGATTGCATATGTCACATAGTAAAAAAAACAAAGTTAGAAAATTACGAAAAAATATATATAGCTACTTCAATACTATGAATCTAGGAAATTTTGAGTTGGCAACCCTACTATCATTCATTCACTTCAGTTTGAAAATGGCTTCGGTCTGTGACGGATGTGCGGTGATGCTAGTAGAGCTCGCGGCCTTGTTGAGAACTTGATTCATCATGTGCCCTAGATGAAGACTAAAAAAGTGCATAACTTAACATGTTATTACATTATCATTTGTATAATTTAGGTCTCAGGGGTACGGGGGTGGAGCCCCATAAAGATCACGCATCACAAATTGATTGGTATAGAGTTCAGGGTATAAGGTTTTTTTTTCAACAAAACATGCTAAAACCATTGGTTTCCTATTGTTTAGGATAAATCTGACCATCATTATTACAGTAAGTTATTGCTTGTGCTGTGTTCCCCCACCCAAAACCCCTGGTTCCCACAGTGGTCCCCCCCAGATTGTAGGAGGGGTTGGGGGGGTGAAATCACTTCAAGCAATAATTTACTGTAATGGCGATGGTCACATTCATCCTAAACAATGGGAAACCAATGGTTTTAGCATGTTTTGGTGGAAAAAACACAAAAATTGAGATGGTGCCCCTATTCTGAACCATTACCAAAATTATTGCAATGCGTAGAAAATAATAAATAAAACCTTTGCTTTAGTTCAATTTATGGAGATATTATTTAATTAACAATATCCATTTGACGTGATGTTTTTCTGATTGGGCTATTTTTTCGCTACTCTGTGACTTAATTAGTTGGTTGGTTTCTGTTCTGGCTATTTTTTTTTTTCTAATTGGATTCAGTTTGGGTAATACCTGTTTGGTCGTGTTTGTGATAGAATTATGACGTACTGTTCGTGTGGTTTTGACTTTGAGAACTTGATTCATCATGTGCCCTAGATGAAGACTAAAAAAGTGCATAACTTAACATGTTATTACATTATCATTTGTATAATTTAGGTCTCGGGGGTACAGGGGCAGAGCTCCCATAAAGATCACACATCACAAATTGATCAGTATAGGGTTCACTTTGTGATGTGTGATCTTTACCGGGGTAACTAGGTTTATTTGGTAGTTAATTAATTGTGTGATGAAGTCAAATGATTCAGTACTTTTCACCGTTTTTAGTTCATGATTTATGCACTTTAAAAGAAAAATATGGTAAAAATTACTTCTCTCCCGGGGCGGAGCCCCGGACCCCGCTGGGTGAGCTCACAGCGCTCTCCCCGACCCCCTAGCTGCATTGCCTCGCTACGCTCGGCAGCACTACTTTGCATTTTGCCCCCCCCTTTCGGAAATCCTGGATACGCGCCTGTGTATATATATATATATATATATATATATATATATATACCCCGCTTAAACAATTTTGTACATCCATCCCGTACTTTTTCGCTAGGACTACACCACTGTGCAGTTGTAAAAACAGTTTTAATTTTTGTTTAGAGGCATTCAGAGACCTAATTATTTGAACAATATTTTTATCTTTTCCTTGAAAAGGAATGAGAATGTGTTGAAAGTCTAATACTGCGTACGCTCCTTACAGGAGAGTGAGGCAACATTGCAGCGAAAAGAAAGGGATTGAAGACAGTCAGTAAGAAGCGGGGAATTGATGAGACGAAAAGTTTTTGATTTCTAGTCAAGTAGAGCTGTGTGGATTGAGCCACCCAACACGAGAAGCGTATTCCATACAGAGGCGAACAAAACCCCTGGACAGAGACAGCAACTGAGTGAGGGTGAAGAAACTGCGGAGCCGGTACAGCACACCTAACCTCTCAGAAATCGTTTTAGAAAGAGAACACGTGTGATCTTTTCAGGAAAGCTCACGAGAAAAGGCGACACTAAGAATGTTAAGCGAAGAGGGGATAGTAGTGTGGAAGATTGTGACGAGTAGACAGATGAAGGAATTGAATTTTTGAGGCATTGAAAGCCACAAGGTTTTATTTGTGCTCCAGTCAGAAATAGTAGAAAGCTCAGGGGTCAAGTGCATCACAGCCGTCCCATGCGAAGCATGGAGTGACTATTCAGAGGGACGCTTTGTGAAGCCGGGGGAGAAGTGAAGAGTGGAATCATCGGCATAGGAGTGGATAGGACAGGAAGTGAGACTTATTGAATCATTGAAAAATAAAAGGAAAAGGGTTGGTGATAAGTCAGAGCCCTGAGGAACACCACTATTAATACCTTTAAGAAAAGAACAGTGGCTATCTACAACCGCAGCTATAGATTGACCAGAAAGGAAACCAGAGATGAAGGCATAGATAGAAGGATAGAAACCGAAAGAGGGCAGTTTATATATATATATATATATATATATATAATATATGTGTGTGTGTGTGTGTGTGTGTGTGTGTGTGTGTGTGTGTGTGTGTGTGTGTGTGTGTGATGAATTTCACATTAAACACGTGAAATGAATGAATGATGCAAACCCACAAAGAAAAAGAAAAACGATTCCAAGGCCTTTTGTGTATTCAGAGCTCTGAATACACGAAAGGCCTTGGAATCGTTTTTCTTTTTCTTTGTGGGTTTGCATTATATATATATATATATATATATATATATATATATATATATATATATATATATCTCTCTTGTAAGAAGAATGTATAACAGCTTTGATTTTACTTCAGAAGATGTAGCGAAAGCTATAGGACAAATGAAATCACATTCAACTGCAGGTCCGAACAAATGGAAGGCGCTATTGATTAAAAACTGTGAAAATGAAATAGCTACACCCTTATACTGAATATGGAGAAGATCCCTAGACACTGGGGAAATACCAAGCATCTTGAAAAGAGCGAACACTGCCTTATATATAAAGGAGGGGGTAGATCTCAAGCAAAGAACTATAGATCAGTGTCTTTGACGTCCCACCTCACTAAAATATTTGAAAGAATAGTCAGAGAAAATCTATGACTTCTTGGAGACACTGGAAAGATTCAACGAAAATCAGCACGGATTCCGATCAGGAACATCATGCCTATCACAACTTATAGAGCACTATAACAATATCCTAGATGCGCTTCAAGGCAATGAAAACTATGATGATATACACGGCTTTTGCTAAAGCTTTCGACAAATGCGATTATGGTATAATAGCAATTCAAACAACGCTGAAAAATAGGAAAGGCAGAATGTGTAGTGTTCCCAAATTAAAGGACCGAGAAGGGACCTCCTCAACACTGAAGGAAAATAGCTTGATTGCCAGGGGCCAAGACTTTTTAACCAGCTTCCAAAGGACCTCAGAAACGTTAAAGGAGTCAAAGCTGAAGTCTTCAAGAGAAGACTAGATGCCTGGCTGAGGACGGTACCAGATGAGCCGGGTGTACCTGGCTATGTGCGGTGGAGAGCGCAAGAGAGGAACTCGCTCCTCCACCAAGCCAGACCTAGAGGCGGGACCACCAGCTTGACCTTCGTGTGAAGGGAGACCAACACATGGAACCTAAACGAGGTTAACGAGGTGTATATATACTGTATAGTCCATCTCATTGTCTATCCCATTGAAAGACATAGACTAACAGTTTTACTTGAAGATTACGACGGCTAACAGAAAATAATTTAAAAAAAATAACTTCAAGTGTAAAACTTTAATATTACACAAGTTTTTTCGCTTAAAAAAAAGTTTCTGTCTGATTTTACATATTTCTGTAATTTTTGCTGGAAAAATAAATTTCAGTTTTTCATGGAGGCTGATTCTTTTTTTATGCTAAGCACCGAGAGCCTCCTGAGCACCTCCCGCAGTGCCCAGGTTGAGAAATACTCCCCTTGAGGATATTTATGCAGTATTTTGTAACTCTTCTTTTTAATAGCTAGTTGCAATGAAGCTGTCACAGACTGTCCAAAGCTTATGCTGACGTTCCACCGTATGCAAGTCAGTCTAATTCCAGATCGACTTTATATGCAGTTTGTTCACTATTTTAACTGAAAGTAACTAATTCATATATACGTTTCGGATTTTCAATGGAAATGACTAATTAACGTTATTATTAACCTAACCAAACCTCACCTAGCGTCACCTAACCGGGCATAATGTAACTTCACCTAACCTGACCCAGTTTAAACCAACTTATGTGAATTTAACTAACACGCATAAGTTTGAGATTTTCGACTTTATGCAAGTTCAGAAGTTTTGGTGTCGACATTATTCACGTCGACTTTGTGACGATCGATATTGTTCAGCAACTAACCTATTGATTACTTATTAAATATTTAGTTATCGCTACAACGAAACAATGAAGCAAAGCTTTTCAGACTACTCATTAATTCAAAAAGAAAAATTATTTTAAACTTAAAAATCTGTTAAGAAATACAATTTATAAAGCGTTGCTATGGAAATTTTATTTTCATTATATCAATGATATTTCTCTCTACCCAGGTGTTGTATGGTTTTTGTTCCAAAACTTTATATCATACTTCATACTTTTTCATGAATAACAATTATATAAATAAAAAATATCTGAAAATGTTAGAATGGAATGACATTTAGAATAAAGATTTGTATTTTATTTCAAATTATTTATGAAATCCAGCCATTATTTAGTCTGAACATTTTATTCGATTTTGTTTTGGAAGCTCATGAGTTTACAACTTTTAAAATATGGATAACTTTATGAAAGGAATTATATATATATATATATATATATATATATATATATATATAATATATATATATATATATATAACCTTGGTTTTTGCTTCCGGATCTTTTAAACTATTTCCCCCCCAGCTTCATAGAGGGGGGCGATAGTTTAAAAGGTCAATATTAGGGGCTGTGGCGGATCCAGGGGGGGTTCGGGTTCGATCGAACCCCCCTAAAAAAACCGCTCTAAACCAGAAAGCCCCATCTTGGGGTGACAATTCTTCGTATGCTCCGGTTATTTAATATTTAGTGCAAAATTTTCTAGCTTAATTGTAACTTTATCACTTTTTCTTTCCAGGCTTACGATGTCGATATATTCCCAAACATCAACTGCTTGTTGCGAATTGCTTGCACCATACCCGTCACTTCTGCTGACAATGAACGTGCCAACAGTACCTTGAAACTTGTGAAGGGGTACCTTAGGACTACATGTCCACGGAGAGATTGTCGGGCTTGGCGTTGATGAGCATTCATTACGACAAGCCCGTGGATTACGAAGATGTAGTTCAACGGTTCGCTGAACAGCAACCCCGACGAATGGCGCTCGTCGATCCAGTCTTTGAGAGTCGGGAGATTAACTGATATCTCAGTCAACACAAAACTTTGTCAAGAAATATAACTTCAATTATATTAATGAACAAATCTAGAATGATAAAGTATGATTTTCAAGAGAAATTTAGGATTTGATATTGTGAAATTTTCATAAACAGTCTTTAAGACTTATCACGAAGTTTTTCTTTTCTTATATAATTTTCTTGCAAATCAGTACATAACTTAGATGTAAAAGCTAATAACTTGGACAAACGCCCTGCAAATTGCTTAAAAACGCGTTTCTGAGAGCCTCAATTTTCAAAATTTCCCGGGAGAGCGTGCCCCCGGACCTCCCTAGAAGTCTTCGGCGCTCGTACTGAACCCCTCCTCCTCCAGCAAATCTTGGATCTGCCCCAGAAGGGGGGAGAGATAATTTAACAGGTTTTACTTATCTTATTTACATGATACATATCTTGAAAATTCTATTATAGTCTATCATATTTCCGGTTTATAGAGAACCATTATTTACATAGGATAAAATTTGAATGCCCGGTTAGGTCAACTGTACATTAGGTTTAGTCGTGATATTTTCGTTAGTTTTAACGAAAATATCACGACTAAACCTAACCAATCGTCAAGGGCGTACAGTTGACCTAACCGGGCATTCAATGAACCTAACCGGGTATTCAGTTGACCTAACCGGGCATTCAATTAACCTAACCGGGCATTCAGTTATTTTTGCTACCCTTCGTGCGGGTAGCAAAAATATCCCGCGTTTTAACGAAAATATCACGACTTAACCTAACCAATCGTCAAGGGCGTACAGTTGACCTAACCGGGCATTCAATTAACCTAACCGGGCATTCAATAATTTTACCGTAGGTTTCGATATATATGCCCGGTTAGGTTAATTGAATGCTCGGTTAGGTCAACTGTACGTCCTTGACAATTGGTTAGGTTTAGTCGTGATATTTTTGTTAAAACTAACGCAAATATCACGACTAAATCTAACCAATCGTCAAGGGCGTACAGTTGACCTAACCGGGCAGTCAAATTTTATCGTGTGTAAATAATGGTTCTCTATTTATTATATGTTTGCAATAAATAATAAATTTGTTGTTATTGTTTTCTTATCTTATTTTGGTTAATTTGCAGAGTTTAAACTTTGGGGGGATATAGTTGAAAAGATCAACATTGGGGCGGTGATTGTTGAAAAGAGTATGTTGGTGGGAGGGAGGGGGGGAATAGTTTAAAAGATCCTTGCTTCCGACCGAATTGTTCATTCTGACGAAGGTCAAGTTTGTTGCTCCATCTTGGACCTACAGTTTAACGTGGAATCCGAACCACGACCCACCATGGGGGATCAGAAATTACAAAGTCTTTGCTCGGACCCGATCTCACGACCTCCCGATCAGCAGCCCAGCGTCTTAACCACTAGGCCACCCAGGGTACCCATTTATCTATCAACCTATTTTTTCTAGAAGGATGAACAGCTGGGTAAGCTGCGCGCTGACTACTCGTTGCTCCACCTTATATACATATAAGCTACACCAGGAAATTTTTCGTTTCTGCATACTAAAAGTTTTACTCAAAATATTTTAATGATTATCGGTAATTTTATAAAAAGGTTAATTACCGGTACATGATTATGCCTTAGAAAAATATTGATCTCCAATACGTTAAAAGAAAGAGGGATGTAGGAAACAAAATGAAGTCCTACAGAGGATTTGAAAAAATAACTTCGATCACAAAGGGTAAAAGTGGCACTCGCTGTTTCTTTTAGAACAAATATTTTTCTTCAGAACAGTTAAAAACTAAGAATATCCATGTGTACCTTCTTAAAAAAGAGCAATTGTAGTTTATGTCGCGTTTACATCATTAAAATATTTTGTTTCTAAAGTTTATAATTTTGACCCCGAGATGTAAAATGGCTAACGATCTCGTCAGAAACTTGAAACAGCTCAGAGAGAGAGAGAGAGAGAGAGAGAGAGAGAGAGAGAGAGAGAGAGAATAATGTTTGAGTTTGTTTAACCTCTCTCTTAACATCTTAGGTATGTGACAGAGGGGACCTACGGGTTTTCGTGGGTTCGGAACTAGTACTACAAGCAAGGAAGACATAATATCATATAAGCCATGGCCCATATGTGCGTATAATGCAATTGGAAAGAGCTAAGTTCAAATAAAATATTGTTAACAACGAGATTAGAGTATAGTCTAATATATCATATTATGAAGTCTCCTCATCTCATTCATGAACTGCCATACTAAAATGAATATATGATAATCTACAATTTACGCTTACTATTTACAATTACTATACTCTACACAACTTTTTATCTCTCCGAAAGTAGTGGAAAGTTATATTGTTCTTATTTCCTCTAATCTGTATGTTATTACACCCGCAAAAAGCACAATATTTAATAAATCTTGACCCTAATCTGAAATTACTAGCCATTCCAAAAGCATACTCACCAACGCCGACTTCTTTATTTACACTGTTGAATGAATTTGTAATTTGTAAAGCCCACATGGGAGGGCACTGCGAGTACATTTTTGTATGAACATTTACGAATGAAATGAACTTTTATGAGAAGACTTAGTAATTATATAAGACTATGATTAAAATTAATTTTCACTTTAATAACTTTACGAACGCAAAGAACTAACCAAATACTCCATTCCATACCACGCCCCACAGACATCACACAGTACAGAAAACACATACACACACACCTAACCCACAAAGCACTGACACGACTCGGTCCGAATGCGGTCCTAGGTGCGAAGCCGCCACCCATTAACAGGTCAGAGATCAGCCTGAGCAGATCGGATCGAGTTAACTGAGCACGATTCCGATGTGGTCATCACCCCAACTTACGGACATATAAACACAGACTAGACAACTCCATAGACGACACCTGCCACCTGTGCCAGGACACACCACAAACAATTGAACACATTATGACAGACTGTACCGCTCTAGCACAACAACGAACACAACACAACATCACTAGTGCGTTGAACCTCTGGTCCACTCCGGAGAGGGCGATTGGTTACCTGCGTGCCGCCGGCTTGCTCGATCAGGGTGGGCTGATCGGCTAAACAACAACAACTAATCTTTACGATATAATATGTAAAAATAAATTTTGTAGTTGGATGCACAAACGAAAGCCTATCAGTATTTAATTGGTCCACGCTCTCATTATAACATGTAAATAATTTCATATACACGATTTTGAATAGAAAATATTTAAGCCAGTGACCTTAACATTTACTTTAAGTTCACGGGTCATTCAGATTTTAAATGCAACGAATTTTTCTCCGCTGGCTTCGGATGTGAAGCTAAAAAATTTTGATGGCTCTGGCATCTTTGTAAATTTATAAACGCTCTAGCTTTTCCTCGATTTCATTAAAGTTTATGAAATTTTGTACAAGCATGAAAAAATAAGCTCCTCCTTAAAAGGAGAACTGGGGTAAATCAAATAAATTGTATGCAGCATATCTACAGTATACTATAAAAAGCCAGTCCTGTCTGTAGACACTATGTATCCGGCTTGGTTGAAAGATAGTTTCGATAAATGCGCTTTGCTTTGTTTCAACTTTTTACTCTAGCACGTTAAGATTTTCATTGTTGAGTTTTTTCAATTATTCAGTCAATAAAACTATAGCAAAGAACGCAGCAATGAAAATCTTAAGCTTCACATCCGAACCCAATGTATCAAGATTTGTGAAGCTTAAGATTTTCATGGCTGCGTTCTTTTGACTGAAAACTATTGACTCCCCAATTACTGAGGGCGAAGGCCCCTGCACCGCAGGTCTCGCTAAATGGGCCCGTAGGGCCCACTTTTGCTAATATAATCTAATGCAGGGTTGTCTAATCTTTTTTGGCTCCTGCACCTAGGATTGCCAGGTCTCCGGTTTTGGGTCGGAGTCTCCAGAAATTGAGCTTTATAAAAATGTCATTAAAAGTTGAATTTGCCTCTTTTTTTACAGATTTTTGGCAAGATAATTATTATTCTAAAAAATGAGGAAGTTTATATATCAGTTTAGCTACATAAACAAATAATGATGAGCTTCGTAGGTAAAATCTCCGGATTTGGAAACCATCTGATCTGGCAACTCTACCTGCACCCTTTTACAAATTCATCTCAGCGCTTGCACCCCCCACCTCTAGCTAGGATCTAGAATCAAGAATCTTCTCGACAGCGAGAAAGGGGAATGTAAAACGTTTAAAATATAGTAGTAAATAAATACATTCTTCATTACTGAGCCAAATTACACTTTTCCATTTTGGACGAACTTGATAGAAAAAACAACAGGCAATGGACAGACAACAAATCAGTGAGACGGATGCTTTTGCAGTTTGAGATATTTCCCTAGAATTTATATTTTTTTCCTCTTTTCGGAGCAGAAAAGAACAGAAAACAAGAAGTAAAAATATATCCCAGCGACTTCTCAAGCACCGCTTGGAAATGCTCCGTGCACCCCCAGTTTCGACAACTCTGGTCCAACACATATTGTTCAATTAGTCATATATCGTTAAAACATTATAAATTATGATTTTCTTTTGTGCTGTAAAAGAGAAATTCCTGAAAAAAAAATCGTAACTGGCATCTCAGCCGTGACGTCGACTTGGTGGGTTGCACAGATTGGAGAATGAATTGGGGAACAACTTGATGTTGAAAATTAGCTTTCATTTGATGGAGGATCAGGTAGAGTGGCTGGACGCAAGCAGAAAATGTGTAATCTGTATGACTATACAGTATACTATTTTGACTATGTGTGTGTAGAAAACGTTCACTCCTCACCAATCCCATTTCTCAGACTAGATTGGGAGTCTTAGCTGTGTTGGACTTACATGGAGAATATATTTTAGACTTTCTTTCATTACATACACAATCGCATCGTTTATATTAAGATTTAGGAAGTAATAAGGGTTGTTAAAACTCGAAATCCAAGATAAATTGTTTATTTCAAAATTTTAATCCGCGATGAAGCTAAATTCTATAAAGCTAAAATAGTTCTTTCAAAGGCACAAGAAGAGATATCAGCAATGGTTGAGGATTTTATCAACTGGTTTCTATTTGACAGAAATTATTTTAATAGCAATTCATTAGTAGATCTTAGATAAAACCATTGAAGTCTCCTAGAATGCAGAATTATTTGAAAAATATTTCTTCTGTTTTAAGGGCCCACACTAAAACTGTTTGAAAAAGGGAAGTTTTATAGTGACTGCTCAAGATATTTTGGAAATGATATTTCGGAGTACTTTTTTCAAAGACGCGAACTTCAGGAGCTCGGAAAACTTTTTCATTTTAGGGCCACCCCTACTCGAGATTCCGATCAACGGAACTATTGATACTTTTGAGATAAATCGGAAGTTTGATATTCAACATACTCTAAATTACCTGTTCAGTATAGGGATTAGATACAAAAATGCTACATTTGGATTAAACTAAAGAATTACCTTAACGTTTGCTTATTATAATGCCATTATGTTAATAACAGATTATACTCAGATAATCTTCGAAGAAATCCATTAGAATTTATGGTATTTTAAAATAGAGAGCTATTACATCCTGCCTTTAATATAAAAATAAAGTTCGTGTAACGTCAGCTACTCATCGGCTTTAAATTTCAGGCAACATTCTCAACATTTAATTTATGAAGAAACGTTTGTAAGTCTATTTATTTTATTTCATATTGGAATTTTGATAAGTCACATAATGGAACTCAAAGTCAGGACTATTTCTCTTCCCTTCACTGGAAACTTTAAATTACTGACTTTTAATATGTATTTTTACACAGACTGCATCATATTAATTATTATTGGATATTACGTCTATAATTTGAAGAAATATATTACGTTGTTTTCATCACTGCTTTGCTAATATTAGTAGCATGATAACTTTCAAGGGAAAGTAGAGTTACAAACATCTCAAATCCGAAATTATGCAACGGGAATGTATTTTCTGAACTCGTTACTAAAAGTAATCGTAATTTTATTATTTTTAAAATTACCATTTCTGTTTTGTACTGATTTTCGAGAAGTGAAGAAAGCTTTCATAAGAATATTACCCGTAGTAATTCAGGTGATGCTTATATTTACTTTTGTATATACTTTTTGCCTCTTATTTCTATTTTTCATCGATTCAAGCACTTCTGAGTGCTCGCAGTTAATGGACTATGTGAATGATTTTATCTAATCCCTAATTTCCTTCAGGAAAATTAAAATGGTTGACCAAATGATACGAAATGAACCAATGACATCGTTGGTGTTTGTTCTTTTAATTCTTACCCCACTCTTATTTTAGCAGAGGGGATTATCAATTTTGACGGACGGATTTGTATTTTTCATACTGTGGGTACTGTTTTAAGAAAAATTTGTACATTTTATTTTAGAGTACATTCTTCTAATCGGAACAGCATTTATATTATCCACAATAATTATATCTATTCACAATATGATAAATATTTCAACTGACTTTATGGTCGGTGCATCCTGATCAGAAATGCTTACAAAGTCCGACTTAGAAGCAAAGTCTCGAAGGTCTGAGGTTTGCGGTCAACGAATAATGACTTTGAGATTTTTAACTGCGACGATTGGATTGCATCATAATACTGCTTACTATACTTGAATCTTTACTATTCTTGTTGAATAAATTTTTACTTGTATGAAGATATAAAAGTATGACTTGTCATGGAAAAAAAATGTTATTTATTCCCTCATTTTTAGAAACCGTTACCTACAAATTTTCCAATAAATAAATGTGTATTAAAGATTGATAATATCATAAACATGCAGTTTCACGAATGCGTGAGAATATATTATGAAAGAGGTGAGTAGTATGGGCGAAAAATGAACGAGTGCAAGAATGTTGCACTGCAATTGCAAATGTTGGTCAATGTTGCAAAGGGGTATACAATGGGGGAGGGGGTATGCAAAGGGCGGAATGGGTTATGCAACAAATCAATGCTGCAAAGGGAGAGGGAGGGATCTTCGGGGGGGAGAAGGGAGGATGACCTCCCCCCAAAGGGGTAGCCTTAACCTAAGAGAGGGAGAGAAAGGAGAAGGAGGAGGTCTTTGGGGGAGAAGTTGGGATGTCCTCACCCCCCAAAGGGAAACCTAACCTAAGCCTTAACCTAAGAAGGAGAGAGAGAGAGAGAGAGAGAGAGAGAGTTCTTTATTCCACCGGAGTCCGACGCATTATGTGCGTCCAGGGGCCAAGCAGCGGTTATATAGAGGGTTGTGAGTTGCCAGATACCACTTATTTATATATGGAGGGGTTACCAGAGAGCACTATATATTTATTTACATGAGTTGCCAAATAGTGTTTTTTTAATTTAATTATGTTCAGGTATACCTTATTAGAGTGAGTTGCTAGATACCACCATTTATTTTAATTTTATTTACATGAGTTGCCAAATAGTGTTTTTTAATTTAATTATATTCAGGTATACCTTATTAGGGTGAGTTTCCAGGTTGCGCCATTTATTTTAACTTATTTAGACGAGTTTCCATTTATTTATTTATTAAAGGCAAGAGTGACTTCCTCCTTAAAGTTGTTCAGCAAGATAACTAATTATTTAAACGATTCCCAATATCAACAATAAAGGAAATACAGTAGCCAATTAATCCATGACGTAGCAAAAGAAATCATTCATCTTAATATTAATAATAAAAGAAATACACAGGACTCTTTATATTGTACATTATTCCAATAACATGTTCTCCAAGAATAATATTTAATTTACCTATAATTCATGAAACGCTTTCATTTATTATAACACCTTAGAATGTATACTGTGTCTATTTACTTTTGACAATCCTTTCTATACACCTATATTTTTTATAAATAAATTTCAGCGAAAATTCTCAGCGAAATGGTTCAAAAACAATGCTACTTGACATCTTGTACTTTAGAACGGTTGCCTTTAGCATATAGAAGCACATGTTAGTACAGTGATTTACTCTAAAGCCAAACCTAAAGTGTCTATTTACTTTTGTCATTCCTCTGTGTGTATATATATATATATATATATATATATATACAAGATGTGTCTTCACAATTTCGTACAATTTTTTTCGTTCATTTTAATATTAATTCATTCTTTACAGTATACTAAATTGACAATAAACACTTTAAATATTCTACAAGAACAATATTCATTTTACCTATAATTCGAAAGGAAAGCATTCGTTAAAACTTCTCTTTTTATTCGAGGAATGTCAGTACAGTGTCAGTACAGTGATTTACTCTAAAGCCAAACCTAAAGGGTCTATTTACTTTTGTCATTCCTCTGTATATATTATATATATATATATATAATATATATATATATATATATATATATATACAAGATGTGTTTTCACAATTTCGTACATTTTTTTCGTTCATTTTAATATTAATTCATTCTTTACAGTATACTAAATTAACAATAAACACTTTAAATATTCTACAAGAACAATATTCATTTTACCTATAATTCGAAAGGAAGGCATTCGTTAAAATTTCTCTTTTTATTCGAGAAATGGAAGAAATAACGGTATAAACTCGAAACAGGTGAAGCGCCGAGCCGACCGCAAAGGCTGACTGCAACCGGCCACATTGAAACGTGGTAGACAAATTTTCACTCAAAGACACACACATCATCCTACTTTCTCATGCGTTTGTTTTTCTGTTACTGTATATAAATGTTTTTATATTTTATTAACTTCGTTGTTTATATGTCTTATTTTTCTTTGCGTGTAATTTGCATGGTATCTTCTTTCTTCATAGGCGTGTTAATCCTTTACATCGTTTAAATGAAAAAATAGAAAGGTTTATTATTATTATTATTATTATTAATACTATTATACATTTTTTTTAAAAATTAACACACATGCACTTTGGAAGTACTCAACAATTGGAATTGAATAAAATTACTTTTGCTAGTGAAGGTAAAACTGAATTTAAAATTCATATATATATATATATATATATATATATATATATATATATATATATATATATATATATAGGGTGGTGCAAATTACAATAGTAATAATAAGCTAAATCGGTTTTCCTTCTCCCCGAACTGTTCATTTTGACAAAGATCAAGATTGTCACCCGCCTTAAATCTACAGTTTAACATTGAATCCGAACTATTTTTCTTTGCGTGTAGTTTGTGTGGTATCTTCTCCATAGTCATTGTCTCTGTTATTGAAATAAAATGAATGAATGAAAAAAATGGAAAGGTTTATTATTATTATTATTATTGCGATGATTCCACGAAGATTAAGCTTATCGCTCCTCCTCTCGAGTTGATCTGATGAAGTGGTGAGTTGGCTTCTTTTACTCTCCACTTCACATAAGTACACCTGGCTCATTGGGGATTGTATGTACCAAGAAATTACAATGTCACCATCCGGACTCGATCTCTCAACCACCGATCAGCACCCCAGCGTCTTAACCACTAGGATACCTAGGGCGCCCATTTATTTTCACGAGCTAAACACAATTTAATCACACACCTACGAGAGAATTGGCAAGCCGAATACATGAACCAGAGTTGAGGATCGAATAGTATGACCGCAAATAATAATAATGTAAAATATTGTCGTGATAGAGATGGCAAACGTTGATCAATGTTGCAGAGGTGTGAGGGATATTACATAAAGGGGTGGGTTCTGAAATGGGAAAACCGAGAATAGTATGGGCGCAAATATTAATGCAAATATTATCAAGGTAGAGATTGCAAGTGGCAATACACGATGTGAGTATTAAATCTACGGAGAGAAGATAAAGACACCATTCGTAGACCAATCAGGACGTCCAAAGCGTGGACCCGTAATATAGGTGTTACGATTGGTACACAAATTTAACATAGCCCCGCCCAGTTACATTGACAACCAATCATCAAACTTAGAACCGCCTATTAATCTTTTGGGGTGGTGCTTGGGGATCATATATATAAAAGGAAATATTTTCAGCTGGGAGTCACAGTAGTTATTTTCACCAGTGAATAAACATTCCCTCTGCCATGAATCAAGAACTTTACAGTTTACTGGATTTATATCAAGATGGTGACATTGCAGCGTTGTCCACAATTAATCTTTTTAACGCAGCCGATCGGGATGGATTATTTTCAACGCAAACCGTTGATAATATTTGCAATGACGCTCCTTACGATCCGACGCAAGAGACTGCCGTAGAAATGTAAGTAATTATGTGCCTGTAATTTTATTTTTTGTAGCCAATTATTCGCGAACTGGTTATTTATTTAATGTGCCTGTCATAAGAAGAAAGAGCGCTGTTCTGAATTATTTTATCATATATATGGAGGGTTGTAGTAATTCATCTCATCACCTTAAAAATGCTTCATTTAGGTATCCACAATTATAGATTAGTTTGCAATTAATATTATGCTAAAGTCCTGTTTTGATTCATTGAATTTTTTTATAGCAATCTTTTGCATGCTTTAAATAATTTTATAAATTCCGTAATAAATGTTATTCGGCATTTTACTATATGTATACTCTGCATATGTTTTGGGTTTTTATTAAAAAAGATTCAGTATGAACTAATTAATTATTCTTTCTCCTTTAAGGTCCGATGAGGATTCGACACGTGTTACACAATCTTTTCGTTTTGAAGAAACCCATGTCGTGGACCTGAATACGGAGGTAGAAGATTTACCGAGCAGTCAACCCAACAATTGTCACATCATTAACGAAATAATGTAAGTATTTTTTTTATGTTTCGATCTTTTTTTCGGGGAAGAATATACAATGTATTTTCATCAATTTATTAAATTAAAGAAATCATGTTTTTAGTACAATAACCATCTTAAACTACAGAATATACAAACTAACATTATTGGTTACAAATATATATATACACAAACAAAACATCATACTATACAACGAGTAGGCACAATCGGAAAACGGCTTTTTATCTGTCTGAATACCATTTCGTCGTTTCGTTGAGTGTGACACGGGTCGAATAATTTTTAAAAATGTAGAAATTCTTTACCACTTGACATATGCATGAGAAATGAAAAGCAGTACATGGAAGGGATTCCATACAACTTCGGGGATATGCATCTGATCGAGGAATTTTACAATAACAGGGTCACTCCAGGGTTGAGTGCCGAGTGAATCAAAATAGTACATTAGGGTGTGTCAATTTTAGTAAAGGCAACAATTCAAAAACTACTAATGCTCAAATGATGTCATATTATCTAGCAAACTTAGAAATATCTTTAGTGTTGTTTAAAAAAGCCATTTACCTACTTATATTTGACCATAAAGGTTTGAAATATAACCTAAATATGACTGTAGCATCGTATATCAATGTGCCATTGATATGTGTGGTCAACTTTGGTTATTTTTGGTGTGCAGTATGGTTTCTAAGTTTCACATAGTCATAAATGCTCGAGTTTTGATTGTGAATGCATGTGTTTTCCCTCCTTTTTGACAATTTTGATTACTTCGTAATGTAAATATTGTGTAATTCAAATTATTCGAAATGTTATGTGTGACCCAAACTTTCTGTATATTTTGATATGATAGCTATTTGAAATTGTCATTATTTTGAATAATTAAGTCTTGTCCCTGTAAAAACAACCTTTTATCTGAACTTATAGGAAGATATTGAGAATTTCAATTAACTTAATTTTATGAAATCATAATCAGTAGGCCTATCCAAATTTCAATGACATTTCTTTTGTTCACAGGTCCACAGGATGAGTCAGAAAGAAATCAGAACCCAAAGCAAATCAAGTTGTCACCTAAGTCATTTGGTGGGGACTGGGAGAGAACTTCTCCCTGCTGAACTGCCCACAGCCAGAGATCTGCTGAGGTATGGTTTGTTGAGGAGAGAGATGAGTGAGGAAGACAGGAGGAATTATCCAGTTAATGACCTGATTAACAAAGGCATTGTTCCAGGGCTACTGGCTCAGTGGAGAAAGGCCAACGCTCTATTCACAGGACCTGTAATCAACACTGAGGTCAGGCTCAGGGCTAAAGTGAAGGCACTGTGGGATGGGGCAGTGAAGGTGTCCATTGGCAATGTGAAGCTAGAGGTCAAAGAGAGGTTCTTGATGAAACTGGACAAATTGGTGGACATCCTGACCTGTCACTGTGTGATCAGGAGCTGCAGTGAGCTTGGGTGCAACCCTGTCTGCAACAGTGAGGTTCACGTTGACTGCAGCTGCAGGAACGAGCAGAAGATACTAGTGCAGGAGCTTGCCTTCATTAAAGGTCAGAGAGAAAAGGTGGGCGGTGTGGGGGCACACCAGATGGGTCTAGCTGATCACCCTGAGACCAGGAGATAGGAAACAGTGATGCAGAGACAGGAGCAGAGAAGGAAGGGCGAGGAGAAGAGGAGGAGGAAGGCAGAGGAGTCAGCCAAGAAAGAAGAGGAGTTGAGGGAGGAGTCACTGCTGGAGATAGAGTTGGAGGAGACTGGAGATATACTGGAGGAGGCAGGTTGGAGAGAGAAGGACGAAGACTTCATACCAGAGGCTGCGACAACTTCTTCCTTGCCTGTGGCTAAGAAGAAGAAATACAACACTGAAGATATCACCAACATAGTTCTGGCTAGCTTGATACATCACACTGGGCTGAGAGAGACTGCAGGGATTGCCACTGCTGCCTGGATTGATGCTGGTCTTATCACAGAGTTTGACACAGCACTGGTGATTGACCACAACAAGGTGAGGAGGGCTCAGGAGAGACTGACTAAGGAGCTGGTCAAGAAGTTTGATGAAGTGATTAGGGAAAATGGCATCACCTGTATCTTCTTTGATGGGAAAAGAGATGACACCAAAGTGATGATGGAAGCTGAAGGCAGTGACAGGCAGTTTCCTGGTCTCATTAAGGAAGAACACTACACAGTGTGCAATGAAACAGGTGGGAAATATTTGTGGCATTTTCTACCAGAGGAAGCTGCAGAGGAGAGAAGTCATGCTGAGGTCATTGCTGATCATCTGGTGAACTGGCTAAGAGAGAGAGGAGCAGACCAGACCCTTTGGCTATAGGAGGTGACAGTACTAATGTGAATACTGGCTGGGAGGGAGGAGTAATGCATTATGTGGAGGCCAAGCTTAGCAGGAAGTTGGTGTGGATTGTCTATGACTTGCACACTGGGGAGCTGAGTCTCAGACACCTGGTGACTGCACTGGATGGCAAGACATTGAGCAACAACAAATGGTCTGGGCCCCTAGGGAAGATGTTAGACACTGCCACTGAGCTGGAGATCAACCCAAACTTCACGAGGATCACTGTTGGTCCTCCTCTACCCCATCTCAGTCAGGAGGTAGCCAAGGACCTCAGCACAGACCAATCATATGGCTACAGAATCATCACTGCCATCTGATCGGGAGAGGTACCTCAGAGTCTAGCTCTCCTGGAGATTGGGCCAGTCTGTCACAATAGGTGGGTCATCACGGCTCTAAGGTTCTGCAGATTGTGGATTTCCAAACATGGGCTGAAGGGTAGGAACCTGAAAAATCTGAGGATAATTGTGGAATTCATAGTGGGAGTCTACATGCCAAACTGGTTCAACATCAAGTTAAATCACAGCTAGGTGGAGAGTGTCCCAGGCATGAACTGTACCAGCTGGAGCTGCTCAGAAGTCAGAAGAAGGAGGTGATAGGAATAGTGATGCCTACAGTGAAGAGATCAGCCTGGTATGCACACTCTGAGGCTGTGCTCCAGGCCATGCTTGCAGTGAGGTGGAGGAGGAGAGGAGGGAGGCAGTGAAGAGGATACTGGAAATCAGAGATGAAGGAGATGAGGACACACAGGGAGGAGACTGCAGTGTCAGACCCAGGAAGACTCCTGACATCAACCCAGATGCCACCAAACTCTCGAAGCTTATTGACTGGAACTCTGGCGTGACTGAGCCTCCTCTGACCTGCTCCCTCACCACTGCTGCAATCAAGGAGTTTCTGGATAGACCAATGGAAGTTCCTACATGGCCCTCACACACACACAGTCAGTAGAGAGGTGTGTAAGGATGACAACTCAAGCAGCACAACATGTTTACTCAGAAGAGAGGAGGGAGGCGTATATCAGTGGCCAGGTAGCCAGTAGGGAGCTCATGTCCAGGAACAAGAGCAAGGCAGACATGGTAGCCTTGGCAAAGTTCAAGAAACCTATCTATATTTCTAAGTTTTAATACTGAAATACAATCAAAATGTCTTTAATTGTATATATGTAAAATGTAGTTACATATGGCATCCTTGGCAAAGTTCACGAAACCTATCTATATTTCAAAGTTTTAATATTGAAATCAATCGAAATGTCTTTCATTGTATGTAAAATGTAGTTATATACAATAAAAAAAATACTTGCAAAAACTGCTGATTTTTCGTAAACTTCAACTTCCAATATAAGTAGCTAGGATTGGTCGAATCTGGATTTTAAAGCCATATTTCGATTTAGCACATAAAAATGCATCATTTGGTCACTAGTAGTCTTTGAAAATCTAAAGATTTCACTTTGCGTCCTAAAATTGACACACCCTAGTAGTACATGCGGTCCCTATTTTTAAAATAGATTGCAAATCAATGAATCCCTTCACTACCAATAACATCTGTGTTCTCAATAAGGCTACCGCAATTTCTCGTAGATGGCAATTTCAATGTTTCATTCTTCGCAAACACACCGATAAATTTGGAACGTGTGATTCATTCACTATTCATTACTCTGTGAAGTGTATTCGCATCCATTTTAAAAGTCAGTGACAACGCTCCTAAATCTGTGTACTTCTATTAGCGCTTGTCACTCGAGGTAAACTAGTACACTTATAGGCGCGTCTATAGGCTTGGCGAATTCCAATCTGACTGAGATGTTTCCATTCTGTTGTGGACTTAAGTGTGTATTTACACTAGCAGATAAGTCAGGTGTGATGTCAAACGGATAAAGGTTAAATTGATCGATGAATTCTTTCTGTTACCCCATTCCCGAGCTCATCACAATCACTTGCAATATGGGCAAGATTACTATATGCTCTCGCGCAAAGCGGGAACACACCGTCTGATGAATAATCCATATCCATACCCCCGCCCAACGCAATGCCATTAACGTATAGAGTTATATTTTTAAGGCCGAAATTCTCGAATTTAAAGGCACTCTTTTTATATTTTCCATTCACCGAAGCATGGTCCTGCATTCCAATTAATATCCTTTTAAGCAGATTCCCCAGAGAGATGTTTTCTATCTGTTTCGATGCCAACCCTGCTGGGCACCGTGTATAGTTTGATCTGTGCTCTGTTAATTGGATATTTTACTGTGGCATGTAGTAAATTTTTCTCAATTTCTATTTGTTTTGGTGAACTTAATTTCACTCGCCGTACGCGGAGGTATGTCTCCATAATGTGAATCACAACGGGTTTTGCTTCCTCTTCTTGATCAGCATCCAGATTTAAACAGATCTCAGGATTCGTGCGGGTGAGCTTTATTTTCATATCCACGCCGTTCACAAGCAACTTCTGGAATGTGAAGTCTGTATGTGGGCATCCAAAACATTCATGTATCTCCTTTTTACAGTAGAATTTTTAAATTTGTACTTTATACTACTTTCGTCTTTAGCTTGATAATAGCCTTCGGCACTTAAAAAGGTATCCTTCGCGTCTTTGGAAAAGTTCAGCACATTTTCCAGATAGGATCGTAGCTCGTAGGTGGTAGTACCCCGTTCCTGCCGATATGTTGACCTGATTTAAATATACGTCACACTGGTTGAATAAGGAGTGCAGAAAGTTTGTTTCAGGGTATACAGCATATTTGTCATCACAGTCCGTTTCATCAGAATGGGCTATACGTAGTTTAGCGTACATATACACACAGCTTGGGTCAAAAAAGTAAGGGCCTGAGCTGGGTATCACGAATTCTATAGGGGCACTCGGGGAATTAATTGTGTTTAAAGGGTTAATTGTAATAAAGTCACTGTGTTCAATAGAAACTTGAGTTGGAGGCATGTCAAAGAAGGACAGCTCCGATTTACAACATTGTGAACTACACGGATGGATGAAGCGTGCCATGACGAGTTAGAAATAGTGCCTCCTCTCTCGACAAGTAGTAAACAAACTATGATTCATGAGATCAATGTCCTTAGCTTATATCAGTCAAAAAAATGGTCAACCATAGGTTTCATTCGCTTAGAACACTTCTTTTTTGATATCCTTTTACGTTTAATACCACGTGGTGGTAATCCTTTCTTCCGGACAGCCCTCTTCTTCCCACCACCACGCATTTTTCTCTTTGCATCTTTGACGATTTCGTCCCGCGTACGCATTAAGTGTCTTTTTAGAGCTTCTTTAGGTTTAGCCCCAGTCAATATGTCTTCTGCTGTGTTAAGACTTGATTGTAACGCTTTCCTTCCGAGGTATCTGGCACCCCTCTTCAGCAAGGGGACAGCCGTACGTAGTATGGTTGAAAAAATGGATCCAAGTCCACTACCACGCTGGTATCTCATACCTCCATAGACTGTGAAAGGCTTTTTGCCCATTATAACTCAGTGCGTCGAAAGTGCAGCTTCACTGTTAAGCTCCTGTTACCGAATGGGAAACTTTTTCCCTCAATCGTTCTTATATATATTGAGATATTGGTTATTAGATTAGCTGCGACATTCACATAATGGGGTCTGTCATATGTAAAGCTCAAACTCCTTTCTCTATGGTTGGGGATGTGCGCTATGCGCAGCAGGTGTGCCTGGGTATCCCCAACAAACTGGTGATCCACTATATTGCTGTAAATATAGAACATGTCTGGGGGTTTATAGCCGTCAACTATTTTCTCCAATTTCAACTGATACATTAGGCTGAACAAGTCAGTTGTGTCTCGTGATGTATCTCTTTGGATGACTGATCGATATCGTCCATCGGTCATAATTTTGAACACTCTTTGATCTTTAATATTTCGGTTAGCCTGCGATTTTAGGGCCACAGTGCATGCAAGGGGATCATTGTTTACGATTTCGTATACTAAATCGCCCATAAGATTTGAGCTTTTTAAACTTACGTTTAAGTATCTCATAACATCCTCGGCCTCACCTGTCTGTTAGAGTGTACAGACAGGGACGAGGAGGACAGGAGTGTAACGTAGAAATGGTTAGGCGCATCAGCTTTTATATAGGTGTTGAAGCTTTCTGGGTATCCTAGCCATTTCACCAGGTACATTTTTCTCTTTCCTGAACCTTTGCTTCCTAAAATTTTCTCAATTTTAAACACATTTTTTCTTAAATTAAATGTCACTTTCTGCAACTCCTCGCGGTAAAAGCCTCCTGCGATTTCTTCCCCATTCAAATCTTCTACGTAATACATTATCTCGTCTTTAGATTTCATAGCCGTAACTTTAAAAATCTCGCGTGTCCATCCTTGCTCAAATTCCTTCGCGAATTTATTTCCTGAACGCGACAGCCTTACATAATCATTGATTTTGAAATATGTAAAGTGTGGTGGTGGTGTTCCATCTCTTCTCACCTCTGGGCGCGTACCTCTTTCTAAAACTTCGTTAGGTGTTGTCCCAATCGTGCGATGGTGTGAGCGGTTGTAGGATGAGGCCAATGATTCCAGAATATCTAGAAATCTGTATGTGTTTTTATGTGTAAAATAACGGTGCATGCGTTCCATTATGGTACGTTGAACTCTTTCAGCTAAAGATGCCTTATGTATAGAATTGGTAGTGTAGTAGCTGATATTAAACTCTGTCAACATGTTCTGAAAAGCTCGGCCTATAAATTCTTTCCCCATATCCGTACAAAAATAGCCAGGAACCCTGTTTTCTTTCAACATTAACGTTTTGGTGGCTTTAGCAACTGTTTCAGGCGACTTATTTTTCAAAGGAATTAGCCACAGATATCTACAGAATACATCTATTATGAATAGGATATAGCGGTAACCATCGTTAGACACAGAATATCTTTGCATGTCTGTTAAATCTGCTTGCCAAATGGAGTCAATCGAAGCAGCTGTTGTCTTGGCTGTTTTAAACCTCTTTCTCACAGGCTTATGAAGTGTATAAGCGTCCTTCTCCGGCAAAAAACTCTCAAAATCTTTTTTCCCTATTCCATAAACACTTTTGTACAGTCTATCTACGGCTCCGTAGGAGGCTGGGCTAGAAATATCATAATAGCGTCTTCTTAATATGTTAGCCATTTGCGTATTTTAGAGGAACGTAAGGTAGGGTTGATCATTGTTTAACCTCTTCTTTCTCCTCTTCAAAGGTGGTACCGCCAGGGGTGATGGCGTCTTCAATTGTGTCACGTGCGATTCATGTTCCAAGTCTTTTAACCTGTTCAGATTTCCTATCATTGTTTTGGGGACATTTATTTGTTGTAGTCTTGCTTTAATATGCTTCCATCCTGATGGTGAGGGCCTATCCCACTTTCTCACCAGATCATGGACGATGTCTACGATATTCGATCCCTGTACCTTTGCTCCTTCCACAATGATCTCACCTGTATCGGTCCAGTGTATGGTGGGGTCCTCATTCAATAGATTATAAAGACTTAAACCTTTATTCCTCAATGTATGTGGGAGTGTGCTTTTTAATACATGCTCGATACGTTGTGTGACCGACCCATTAATCTTTGGTTGGTCAGCTGTATCGTCGGACCCAGGCCCTATGTCACCATGTCCATCGTTCCCCGTGCTGTGCCTAATAACCACGGGAATCTTTGTCGGATTCTTATAATTTTCGTACTCGTGAAGAAATTTCTGCAGAACGTCTTGGTATAAGATTCTTTTCTCATCAGGTTTTTTTTCACTGTTTAATAGGGTTAACAATTAGCTTTCCATTCTTTTAAGCCTGCTTTTACGGGGATCTAGATCCGTGTCTGGATTCTTTGAACTCTGCAGTGAAGCATACACCTCGTGTGGAATCACTACCACTTTCTTCATTATATTAATCTAGTCAGTAAAGGACCCAAAACTTAAAATAAGATGGGGAGAAATGACCCTCCTCTTTGTACAATAATTCGTTTTTTCTTCCCTACAGTTTGACTTTTACGAGCGAGTGCACGTATTATGTTCTTGTAACGGCGTAGGCGAGCCTTCTGAGTTGGTTTCATTGATACATTGCAATTTATAACGTTAAGACAGATTTCACAGATGCATTTTAAAAAGTCGGAGTCGATATTTTTATCAAACATCTGCTGCATTGCCCAGAGCAGTCGATGATAGATTTTTATTAATTCATGGTATTTCTTTAGCCTCTTTGTCATTCTGGAATATACACCGTTTCAGGCTCGTTTGGAAATATACTCGTTCTTAGAAGCACCCTAAACGTGTTTCGCGGATGAAGGTTGCAAAGCAAATATCCGTAACGCGAGCTTGTAGCTTCTTTAAAAACTTCCAAAAACTCCTTACGCTGATTCGGGAACATTTGATTGGCTAATACCCTAATTTGTGATACATCTCTACGTTGCGCGAATAAGACTAGATATTGTGTATTTAACGACACATCGCGCATGTATGTTAAAATGGTGGGAGAATACTGTAAATATCTCAGCAAACGTTTTATCCATTTCCAACATGAGATCGTCAATTACAATGACTGTATGTTCATTTCCCCAGTGCCGGGTTAACCCGAAGGTTTAAAGGCTGAAAGCCTTGGCCTACGAAAAAGTGTGGCCTACGAAAAAAAAAAATTTTTTTTCAACACTAGCAGATTTTCTGGCAGTTGTCAACTGACCTTGAAGTAGAGGTGTTTGTTTAGTTGTTTTCCACTTTATTTGTGTAGACTGTAAAGTAGATCTAGGGAGTGATATAGAGCTAGATCTCGGTGATGAAGTCATTGCTTTCTCCAAATACAGTATTTTTGAGGTGTCCCTCAAATCGGCAGAACAGGTGCTACGATTTCTTTTGCAGCACATGATGGCCACGACTTTCCCAAACCTCCACATAGCTCTACGTATTTATTTATGCTTGTTGGGTACGAATTCCGAAGGAGAGAGATCATTTTCGACTCTACAGAGAGTCAAGAATTGTTATCGATCAACCCTGGGACAATCTCGCTTATCTGCACTAGCACTCATCTCGACTGAAAGTGATTTGGCTCGCAGTTTGGATTTTTCACAGATTATTAAGATGTTCTCCCAAAAGAAAGCCAGAAAGATAAGGTCACTTAGGTTAAACCGTTAGATGTTTTCAATGTCCGGCTTTTTGCTCGGTTCACTGTGTGAAATTTACTTTACGTTTGTTTGCTTTACAATTTACTTTATTGTGTGCAATATATATATATATATATTACTTGGTGAAATATATTTTTTTATGTAGGCCTATCGTATTTAATCTCTTAAAATTATTTATACATATTTTTCATTTGTAATTGAGTATAATAATCTCATTTAATAAAGCATCTATATTTGTCGAGTACTTTTTCTAATACCGATATATTGGAAAGATTTGTTGAAGTCCACGCAGTCCAGCCTTGGCCTACGAAACCCTTAATCCGGCCCTGCATTTCCCTTTAACGAATTAACGTCATATACACCTTTGTGAAACAAAATATCAGCTTGGTACTCGTTGAACACTGATTGATACGTCGAATAGCACCATATAACTTTATGCACAAATTTTGAGAACATCTCTCCCTTTTCTTTAATGATTTTAAGCATAAACATAGTTTTACCACATCCTGTAGGGCCAGATATATTACATGTGGATGGGCTCGTGAACCCGAATTTTTCTACAGAATCCATTTCTAACACGTCACACTCCTAAGTGGGTCATTTACAAAATATAATAAATATTTAAGTGATGACCCTTATATTCTACTATTACAGATGACCCCGACGACAGTGTAGTTGTGATCACAGAATCCATCCCCGCTGACGAACCCTCACCAGCGATATCTGTAACACGCGCCAATTCAAAGCGGAGGCATGATGAAGAGCCCACGACGTCAGATATAAAGCGCGCCAGGAGTGCGCCGGTTGTTAGACCATCAGTAATAGAGCCTCAACCCTCTACGTCTTACGACACAACCCCCACGATAGTACCATCTTCAAATATAACCCATTATTCCAGTTCAATTCCGGGTACATCCTCTACAGCCACAGCAGCTTCTCGTTCTGTTGAGGATGGCATAACATTCGAGTTGGTGCGCACCGCTAACCCCACCCCAGCCTTGACTAGAAATCGGTATATAGTCAGGGTTGATCCTAGATCCGTGAAAAGCAATGGTGTTGAACATGGACTACGGCGCATAGTTGAACGTATTGTAGAGTTTGCCCTTCAGAACCGCGACGAACGTGAAGTCAGGACGAGGCTGTCCTTCGGATTCGGGTCAGATGACGGAGATGTAGATGATTTTTGGGTAGTAATACCGTTCAGACGCTTGGCAGCTGAAGATATAGAGTATATATTAGGCCGTATAATGCAGGCCTCTCAAAGTAGTCTAACCTTCAATATGGACAACTTCACGGTAAATATTGACCGTGTATTCCGTGTTGCGGGTCATTGTGCCACACCTTATACTCTTCACTTCAATTCTCAGGCTATTTATAGACGGCATATAAACGCCGATCGTGGTTGCGGCTTTATAGCAGTTGTCTTGGCCCGTATGTTTACTGTACTAAATACACGGGTCAAAAACATTTGGTTGCCTACGGTAGTGAAGCGTGCCCGTAAACAAGCTGTAGACTGTAAACTTGAATTTGACTGTAATATGGGTCCTGAAGAGCTGAGAAGGGTAGAACAGGAAATGAACGTTCGTATAGTTGTATTTGGAATGGATGATCGTCGTAGGACTGTGTGTTTTTAAAAACAGTGTGAGAGATCGTACAAGACCCCTACTTATTTTAGGACTGTCAGGAACAACATAAGCACACCGGACAAAAAAATAGTCACCCCTCTCAGAATGTACCTAATAACGTGTGACGGCGCCTCTGGCCTTGATAACCGCACGAATCCGGCGAGGCAGAGACTCTACGAGGTTGTGTATGTACTGAACATCGATTTGCTGCCACTCGTTCATCAGCCGGTCCCGAAGTTCCGCCAGAGTCCGTGGGTGTCTATTCCTGCGCTTCACTTTCTGTTTCCAGCCTGAACAACACCTTCGACGCATTCAGGATTAAAGGCTTCATTGGACCTGCGATGTACTCGTCGCCTCCCATCATTGGAGAACAAACAAAAACGGGACTCATCGGACCAAATTACACGTTTCCAATCTGCCGCAGTCCAGTTTTTGTGCCTCTGAGCCCATTTATAACGTGCCAATTTGTGACTTGCTGTTAACAGCGGCCTCTTCCGTGGTACCCTGCTCCAGATGTCCATCGCATGCAGTTCTCGTCGCAATGTCCGTTCGGAAATTGGTCGCTGGAGAACCTCATTGGTTTCTTGGAGCAATTGTTCTCTGGTTTGAAAACGATTTGCAGTACTAGACGAGAAACATGGCGGCGGCCCCTATTGTCGAGAATTGTTTTCCGGCCACAGTTACGCCGTCGATTGTCAGTTGATTGCGAACTACACCACTCTTTGTAAACTCGCTGGACAGTACGCTTTGACACACCAACAAATTGGGCTACTTCAGACATTTTGTGTCCGTGGGCTCTGCCAAACACGATGGCTCCTTTTTGCCACTGAGTAACGTCTGCCTCACGACCCATTTTGCAGACTATACCCAACACACACTTTGTTCTTCACCACCTCACGAAACAGATCTGATCCTGTGTGCTACGTCACCGCTACTTGTCACTTACCAATGCTACATCAGCGCCCTCTGTGTGACCTTGAACTTCCTACTATCGGTGCTATTAGGGGTGACTATTTTTTTGTCCGGTGTGCTTATCTACCCATCCGTTATATAAGAGACTTTACGCGAGTTATGATAAAAGTCGAAAATATGGACAACATATTTGTGTAAGGGATGTATCGAGTTTGCGGATGATATATTGAAACATTGTAAAGATTGCCACATGGTATGTGAGCAGTGTAAAAGCTCCAAATGTGAAAGCCGTGTATTGAAGCTGAGAAGAGGGATTGTGATGTGTGTAGAAGCACATTTTTCAATAGTAACTGTTTTGAGCTCCATAAATCAATTGGCACGTGCAGGAAAATGAGAATCTGTGAATGTGGTATGTTTCATATGATGGATAATTGGGGGAATTTCAAGCATAAATGTGATGAAATTCACTGTTCTACATGCTATGAGAAATATGAGGCGGTTGGAGTAAAGCATGTATGTCATATGAAAGACGCTAAGCCTAAAAATAGCCATTGTATAACTGTGTACTACGATATAGAAACATACACGAACGCTGAAACCAAAGAGGTTATTCCACACTTGTAAGCCAGACTATCTGTGATGAGTGTATGGAGATCGAGTGTGATGAGTGTCACAAATGTGGTAAACGGACAAACGTTTTTAAAACGATTGCCCACGATAACCCTGTGAAACTCTTTGTGTCCTATATTGTCAAGTTAGCGGACAAGTTCAAAAAAATGACTGTGTATATTCTTGCCCATAACGGGGCAAAATTTGACACACAATTCCTTTATAAGGAGTTGCTTGAGCATTAGTCATCTGAGATATTTACAGGTGATCCCTTGAAAAGAGGCAACAAACTAATACAGATGCAAATAAGAGGTAATGTACAGTTTAAGACACTTTATTATTCACACCTTGTAAATTAACAAAGCTACCCAAGGTGATGGGCGTAGCCGCTGAAGTTTCAAAAGGATATTTCCCTTACACATTCCTCACTAGCGAAACTTTAAATTATGTAGGACTACCTCCACCCAAACATTACTTTAACTATGAATGTATGAGTACAGATAAACGTGAAGATTTTGACCGCTACTACAACAGTTTTAATGAATCTAATCCTTATAATACAGCTGACGAATGTGAGCGTTATTGCATGAATGATGTGCGCGTGCTTAGAGTATGTTTCCAGGCCTTTAGAAGGATGTACATAGGCCGTTTCAAATGCGATCCATTGCAAGTCGCAACCACGATCGCCTCATTATGTTTTACGGTGTTCAAGAATAACTTCATGCCTAAAGACACCTTAGCCGTTATTCACAGAAATAATCCCCGCAGTTATGGGCACAAGGCTATTTACTGGCTCATACACATACAGCAGCAGACAGGTGTATACATGAAGCATGCCCGCAACACGGGGGAAGTACGGGTTGGGTTGATGGTCTAAGTGAAAACCGTGCCACTGGTAAGAAGACTGTGTACTCCTTTAACGGTTGCTGGTGGCACGGATGCCCCCGTCCTGAGTGTGGAATCGTAGGAGATACCCACGGTAGATCTCCTGCCGACAGTCTTGCGTGGACCCGCAGCCGCGATCAACTTATAGGCTCCCAGTTCACTCACAAAGTCTTGTGGGTGCATGAGTATGATGCACGGATGGAAACAGATGAACAGTACCGTGAAGAAATAAACACGATCAAGCGTTCAATGGTGCTGGATCCTCTCAAATGCGGTGATAGCTTGTTCGGAGGGCGTACAAATCCCTTCAAGCTATACTTTCCGCCTACGGAGGGCGTGAAACTCCATTACTACGACTTCTGTTCTTTATATCCCTACGTGATGAAGAACAATCTGTACCCCGTAGGTGCACCTGAGAAACTGGTGGGACGGGACCTGACCTGCCAACCATCGAGGTGTTCTCAACAAATTTGAACGGGTACTATTTCGGTCTTTCTTTCGATGTGCTCCCCCCACGCGATTTATAGATGCCGATCTTACACGTCGTTATCGATCACAAGCTCATGTTTCCCTTGTGCGTGAAGTGCGCAGAGGAGAACAGTGGGAATGTAATCATACAACCAACCAGCGTATGATCAGAGGTGTATATACAAGCCCAGAGCTGGATCTAGCTGTTCGCCATGGCTACAGAATATTGAAGATACATGAGGTGTGGAAATTTCAGAAGCTACCCAACCTTTTTACGCCATATATAAACGCTTTTTTGAAGGATAAGGGAGAAGCATCAGGGTATCCGCGAAGAGTTGATACCGAAGATGAAAAATCGGCCTATATTCAACGTTACCGTGACCGTGAAGATATACAGCTTGACCGTTCCCAAATTGTAAAGAACCCTGGCAAGCGCTTTAGTGCAAAGTTATGTCTTTGGGGAAAATTTGCACAGAATTCTGGCAAAGGGAACGTTCATTTAGCACAAAGTTATAGTGAAGTCTGGGATTATGCCAACGCTCTCAATAAAGAGGTCATGGAGATTGTGAATGTAGGTAATACTTACATAATAAAGTACAACAATGCCGAATTGGCCACAGATACCTCACGGGTTACAAACATACCTGTAGCCAGCTTCACAACGGCCTACGCACGCATCAAACTTTGGGGTCTATTGCATTCTCTTGGTCGGAGAGTTTTGTATGCCGATACAGATAGTGTGAGATTCACAGAGAGGGAAGGTGAATACATGCCTCCTATTGGTGAATTCCTCGGAGAGTTGACTAATGAGATCAAGGATAAATATGGAGACATCGCATACGCCGACTCTTTTGTCTCAACAGGGCCAAAACTCATGGGGTACGGGTGAGGGTGGGGGATATGAAATATATCGTGAAGGCTAAGGGCATCACGCTCAACCAGGCGAATCAGCGGGTCGTTAACTTTGATTCGTTGAAGGACCCAGTGTGCTTGGATAATGATGAGGGCGATCAGCCGCCCCAGCTAACTGTAGGTACCCACAATTTTCGGGCGCAGAAGCTGGGGGCGTGAAGGAACTTAGGGGTACAAAGGTGTGCCGTAATACTTATAGAAAACGTTACCAGGTGCCTGGTACCTATGATACTGTACCCTTTGGATACCATAATCTTTGATATGTCTATTGCTACTTATTTATTACACGTATTTGTAAATATGTATTCCTTGAATATTTCGTTTATTAAATAAATCGTGTTTCAATTTGCATTTCACTTTCTCCTTTGTGTGTGTGTGTGTGTGTGTGTGTGTGTGTGTGTACAGGAGAAAATTCTAAGCTCCGCCCAGCGTGTGTACAAGAGAAAGTTCTAAGTTCCGTCCACCTGTATGATTGGTCACGTGAATCCTACTACTACCTGGGTATATCTCTTCCCTGCGTGCTCAGTTGATCGCAGCAAGCCCTGGATTTCAGACGTGTATTCTCCCGCGTAGACGAAAAATAGTAATGGCTACCTTTAATATTGCGTGTTCGACGTTTATGAAGTGGTATTCGGCAAAGTGCCAAGATCTAATGGATACTGAAAAACTCCCTATTCCACCCTCCTTTGATACTTTTAAGGCTACATTGAATCGTGCGAAGAAGCAAGAGGTATAAATACTCTACGGCTATTCTGGCGAGAGCATTGTAGGATTTCGTGGTACAAGTAGTGTATTGAACTATGTTGTAGGACTAAACTTCATAAAAGCTTACATATACCGTGAAGTAGAAGATACAACACGTGCAGAAGAGAAGCAACGGATATGGTCATATGGATAGTGAGTCTTGTTGATGAGTGGTGTGACAAGGGATATTATGTCATGTTACATCATACCGACTACTCGTACCCTACGGTTGAGAATGTAAATCTTGTCATCATGGAGAATCTTAAGTATTTTTACCACTATATTAATAGATATCATGAAGAGGTTTGTAGTGAGGTTGTGGCTAATGGTCTGTGTGAGTTTTTAACAGACTTTAGAGACGAGTATCGATTGTTAAACAAAAAGGATAAATATGGGCATATGTTTCTCTCAAACAGTGCACCGGATTGTGAAGATGTTTAGTTTGTGGAAATGAACGTCTGGTGAGTGATAAAACATTAAAACTGATATTGCTTCATGTATCAGAAAATTTCTCAAAACACCTACCCATTATAATGGGATACAAGTATTCTCTTACATGTTGGAACAGCGCCGTACACGTTTCATTAGCTTATGGTGTGACTCACTCCTCCCGTCGAGCCGATCCGTTGCATGTGGCTCATAGTCAGCTCAGAGCTTGAACCGACTAGACGTGCACTCCTCGAATACGATGGAACTTCCTTTGAGCAGTATTCTCAATGTCGTGTACGATGTGTCCGTGACGAAGTCGTTGCCCGTGTTCAGGCGTAAAACCGGTGCCATTAACTATGTACTGGAAACGAAACGACTTGTAGACAAACAAACAAACGGAATGTTGTTTATTTAAGTGTTGAGATGAATAGAATCTTCGTTGTAGTTGGGAAGTGGAGTGAGGATCGTTATAAAATTCCTGCAGGTGTAGGTACAAGAAGAGAGCAGATTAGTGATACCCCTTCATATGCTGTTGTTTGTACGTTGTGTATAAATAACGATCAGCCATGCATTGATATACAACTGACGTGGAAGAATGCATCTGATAATAACGTACTTGTCCCTACGCGAAACCGTTTCATTCTCGACGGAATGTTTGAAATCGTCGGATTCTGCAAGCTGAAGCCTATATTAACTCGCGTATTACGGATATGCTTTATTTTGATACGGTTCTTGAATACGCATACACCGCTCTGCTCGATGGGTTTACCGAGTGTAGGACTGAACAAGGCGAGAATGGTCTAGAGCTGGATGCTTATTTAAAAGGTTTAGACTCTTTGAAATATCATGAACTTTGGTACGAAGCACTTGAGCGGTACAGTGCTGAGCTCACCTACACCGTTCACCCTGAAGAACTATTTATATAATGAGCAGCTGTCGTAACGACTTAGAAGATTATTCCAACTGCCGCTATGCAGTGTGAAGAAGAGTTCACGATTGAAAAGCCCGGGTCGGTAAAAATAAACCCTCGATTGGAAAGGAGTGTTTATAAACTTGTATTTAATAATGATGTTGTGGCTAACGATGACTTCTTTTGCGTGCTTTTGATTGTATTCTAGCCGTATTTAAAGATAACTTGCCAACCGATGTAAAGTGGGCACAAAATAGTATTGAACGATATGAAGGCCATTTATAGAGTATAGGTTTCCCTATAACTTGAGCGGTGAAATAATATTAAGCCGCGTTTACTGCGTAGTGCAAAGCAATAATGATGTGACTGTAGACTCGATTACGTGTGAGTTTAGTGTTTTGCGCAGTAGAACAAAGTGAATGTATTTTGATGAATTTTCAATATATTTAATTATTTAACATAATTGTGTGTATATATATATATATATATATATATATATATATATATATATATATTTCTCCTGTACTGCTATATTGATGGTTATACTCCATCGTTTTGTATTTATTATTTTTTATTTTTTTTTTTATTTAGTGTGCAGTAGAAGATAAAGTGTATGTATTTATTTTCAATATATTTAATTATTTAATATAATTGTATATATATATATATATATATATATATATATATATATACATATTTCTCCTGTACTGCTATTTTGATGGTTATACTCCATCGTTTTGTATTATATTATTTTTTATTATATATATATATTCCTCGTTCATATTTCTTATACTATTATTATTTTTTATTGCATGTATTCCTCGTTTGATTGTATATTTATTTTCTATATATTTCATGAAATTGATTCCAATAATTCGAATAAATAAACAGAATGATGTAATGGTGTTTTAATTCTTTTGGTTGTAAACGATATTATTATTTAATTATATCAAATGGCTGGTTACGCCTTCTAAACCGACTGACGGATTTCTAAGCCAACTGTCAAGGATATATGCTTTAGTTAAATAAATAGCGCTATCTGGCAACTCAACCCTAATAATGTACACCTGAACAAGCCATTTACGCCTTCTAAGCCAACTGACGGATTTCTAAGCCAACTGTCAATAATATATCGCTTTAGATAAATAAATAGCGCAATCTGGCAACTCAACCTGTACACCTGAATAAGCCATTTACGCCTTCTAAGCCAACTGGCGGATTTACACCTTATAAGACAGAGGGCGCTCAGATAAACTATCATTTTGCGTCTGGCTGGAGCCAGGCGAACACCCTTCCTTCTTCTCCTTTCTCTTCTTCTTAGGTTAAGGCTTAGGTTAGGTTTCCCCCCTTCATTGCATACCCCTTTGCAACATATTGCAACACTGATCAACATTGTATTGCAACATTCTTGCACTCGTCCATTTTTCGCCCATACTACTGAGGTGAAGCAGCCCATTAATAAAAAGGTATTCCCGTTTCTGAATAAATATCGGATGAGTTACCTTTTCACATGTTATTTCTTTCATAGCTCATTGTCGTAACACCACTTCCCATCTAATTTTATACAGCGATCTGTAGTTAAGATCCCACGTAAAGCTGTAGGTCTCCTCAGTCATATGACCTTAGATGTTGCGAAGGAGGTTAAACAACCCCTACCATTACACTTAACAACTGATCTAGTAAATAATTCGTCTTATACGTATGCGCAAAGAATGTGCTCAATGGGTAACACCATTTCCCTATATGTTCACTATATGCACACACACACACACACACACACACACACACACCGAGGTTGGGTGTTCCACTCTCGATGGTGCTGGTTAGTAATACTCCATTAGCTGGCGCAATGGGCCGTATTAGTTTGGTTTTAGCGCTGTGCCAGTTTCCGGCCCTCTTCATGATTATTATGCCCCCACAATTGTTATCGAGCATATGAGTGCCTCTCATTAAATTTTTTTATGTAGAAATAAGGGGCCAAGGGCGAACGCCCACAAATGGCGCCCCTCCCCTTCATAAGAAAGAGAGAGCCAAAATCAAGATCTTCGAGGTTCACGATGCCTTTATATATAACAGTGTGTAGTGTGTAAAATGCATGTATGTGTAGTGAAGAATAGAGGGAGAAGTGTGTGTTTGAGAGCATGCTGGATTGCTCAGGGAGTAGATGAGATACGGAAGAAGACCAGCTAAAGAGGACAGTGACAGGTGACAGGAGAAATGGGAGTGCCAGCACTCCCTGTTTCCTGCCTAACCAAACGTTCCCCCGGAGTACTTCCCTGGTCGATTGGTGTCTACAAGCTCCTCCTGCAAAAACGGCACTTGTTATATTAGAAGTATATGTATAACTTTGGTTAAATTTGGTTTTGCCACCTCCCGATTTGTTCATTCTGACGAAGGTCAAGCTTGTCACTCCACCTTAGATCTGCAGTTTAACGTGGAATCCGAACCACACCCCACCAGCAGCCCAGCGTCTTAATCACTCGGCTACCCAGGGTACCCATTTATCTACCAACTATTTTTTTTATTGTATGGAAGGATGAACAACTGGGTTTTGCTGCGCGCCGCCTGCCACCACCGGGTCTCGATCCCGGGGCTGATGGATTCGTAGTCAGCGACGCTAACCACTACACCATATATATATATATAGATATGTGTGTGTGTGTGTGTGTGTGTGTGTTTGTGTATGTAAACGGTTTTTCACAATAAAAAAAATTATATATATACTGTATTTGTATATATACACCGGGTGTCCCAATAAAATGTTTACACATCATATTAACATATATATACATATATATATATATATATATATATACACACACTTTAGATGATAGTAATATGCGCTGATGTATTAGTATATTTATAGTACTTAGTAATAGTACTATAGTAATATAGTAATGGTGTATTGTACTTAAATAACAGTAGTATCCCTTGATACAGGAAATGGCGGCATTGCAGTTATCGTTTGAGCAACGTAAGTGGATTCTGAAGCATTACTGGAAGACGGAGAATGTGGCTGAGGTACAGAGACATTGGAGAAATGAGTTTGGAACATTACCACCATCACGGGTAACAATTACAAGATTACGTGATAAGTTTGAGACTGACGGAACAGTGCAAAACGTCAACAAAGGCCGATCTGGAAGACGTCGCACTTCAACTGACAATGAAAGTATTGAGACCGTGTTACAGGCCTTCACAAACTCTCCAAATAAGTCTACAAGGCAATGTTCTCGTGAGACTGGTGTTTCTAAATCCAGCGTTCATCGCATTTTGCGACGGGAAAAGTGGAAACCGTACATACCTAGACTGCTCCATGCAATGAATGAGGACGATCCAGATCGTCGAAAAGAATTTTGTGAGTGGTTTTTGCACATGTATGATGAAAAACAACCTTTTCCTGATTTCATTGTTTGGTCCGATGAAGCCACTTTTAAACTTAATGGTACTATCAATCGACACAACTGTGTGTACTGGGCCACCGAAAATCCAAACGTAACAGAAGAACGAGAACTTAATCAACCAGGAGTGTCAGTGTGGTGTGGTCTGTCTTCCAGAGGACTGATAGGGCCATTTTTCTTTGAGGACACTGTCACAGGTGCTGCTTCCTTATCAATGCTGCAAGACAACATTGTACCTTCAATCAGAGCCCTTTGTTTGGAAGAAGAGTGTTACTTTCAACAGGATGGCGCGCCACCACATTACCACAATGACGTTAGAAATTTTCTCAATGTTTGTTTTCCTAGAAGATGGATAGGACGTAGGGAATGTACGGAGTATCCACCACGATCTCCTGACTTAACACTCTTAGACTTTTACTTGTGGAGCACTCTGAAGAACACTGTACGCTGAAAAACCAAGGACACTACAGACCTTGAGACACGAAATTGAAATAGCCTATGCCAACATTCCACTCCGAACAATCCGAACAGTATGCTGATCTGTTGCGCGCCTTTGTCAAGAATGTATTGATGCTAGTGGCGGACATTTTGAACATTTAAAACATTAAAGTAAGCAGCACAACCATGAAGGTATTGACGCTGCTGGCTGATATTTCGAACATTTAAACATTAAAGAAGCCTATTTGCTATCTATTTACTATCCGCCTATTTTGCTTATTGATATATATGTTAATATGATGTGTAAACATTTTTTGGGGACACTCTGTATATATATATATATAATTTTAATTATATTATTCTGTGTTTTATAAATTCAGGTATTAATCTTTTTAATATATAATAACTTATAAAAATTGTAACTTTGGGGAGACATGGCAACCGTGACCTCTGAAGTACCTAGGGTATCCGCTTCTGAACGAGGCCTGCCTAGCGAGCTATGAAAATTGTAGAAAGATCTGAGGGGAAATTGTCTAGGTTCTCTAAAGCCCAGTGCAGTGTACAAACAAAGTTTCAAATTATTTCTCTCTTGTGTAGTGATTTTGTGCGAATAAAACGGTAACGATGCCGAGTAGTTGTTATTATCCTAACTATGGTTTAAAGTATTCCTTCTTAATGTACAGTATATGGAAGTGATTCACGAAGGAAAGAGAGACGCTCCGCCATTTGAGTATTTGAAGAGCATGCGAACAGCCTTCAATCACTCAGGCAGACTTCGTTTTCAAGTCGCAAAGAAGAAACTCCATCAACGATATAAACTTCTGTTGCTGGGGCAACGAAGCGACATGCTAAATTACCTAATTATCGGATTCGGAAACGAAAAACAGAATCACTGCATTTTATATATATATATATATATATATATATATATATATATATATATATATATGGGATGATGATGATGATGTCTGTTCGTTTATACACGTCTAAACTGCGAGGGTAGTTTGCACCAAATTTAGTATACATATTAAAGGAGAACCATTGAAGGTTTTAACACACCCACCCCTCCCAGTACCTCCGGATAGGGACTGGGAGAGAGCCCCCTAAACAGCTCGGGTAATCTGTTAGGTTTTTAACTGCACAAGGCGCAGCGGGCATTTTACTGTGTATACCTTTCAACCTTTCAAATGTTCCATGCGATGATTCTTCATTTCATGAAGGTCAAGCTTGTCGCCCCTCCTCTCCATATATATATATATATATATATATATATATATATATATATATATATATATATATATATATATATATATATATTATGATGCGTGTGTGAGAAAGAGAGAGAGAGAATTTTTCTGTACATAATAATGACCCAATATAAATCCCACATTTATTGCAAAGAAACTGGGCAAAGTTCTTTAATTAAAGACATTTAAATAAAGTACTGGATATGCTTTAGTTTTTTAAGGCATAAAGAGGGATCTATCGTTATCTTGGGTAGGAGGTTAATGTCTTTCATTAAATGACAACAGAAAAGGTAAGTGCATCATATCAAAGGCTTAATTCCGATTACATGTCATTATAAAAAAGGAAGTTTTCGGGGCAGAAAAAAGAAAACAAAAATTCCTTCAAAATGATCGCGAGTGTATTTTCCTAACTTTTAATTATTATTCCAGTTGTTATTACAGAGAGAAAACCCGTTATTAAGAGCAACAAAACGCGTTTAGTTGATAGTTTATGTTTGGATCAAATAAAGTACATAATAGTTAAAATCAGTGATGTAGTCGAGACCACCATGGCCGAGACCGAGACCCGAGACTTAAGCACCCTAGACCGAGACCGTAAAAAAAAAGGTCTCAAGACCGGTCTCGAGTCCTACACCACTGGTTAAAATATAATAATTGTTTTATTTAGAGTTACCAAAGCTATTTTCTTGGCGTTTGTTATAACAAAGAAAAAGCGCGTCTTTAAAATCGCAAACCAAGTCTAGTTAAGTAATTTTTGTTTGGACCAAATAAAGCAGAGTGGTTAGAATACAATAATTGCTTTAATTAGTTACCAATTTTTTTTTAAACTTTTTTGCTTCATTTCGTTACTGTAGAATTTTATTGTGAATATTGTGGTATATAAACACTAATGAATTATATTTCCTAACGACGACCCGTGTATCCTTATATACTGTACACGCATGCACCCGTTCATAAAAGATTAATATTAGTTGTTTTGGTTTAAAAAAGTGCATTTCTTTATTTTCTTTTAAATATAATGTTTATAAATGCAAATATACAAATTTTTACCTAAAAATTCACTCAATAAAATTGTAATGTAGAACAAAGTTATAAATACTCATGACAAAGAAGACTGTTAGCGGAAGATCTTCGTAAAAAGATTGTTGGTCTGTACCAAAGGTGGCAAAAGCCACAAATATATTGGGAAATGTCTTAGTATTCCTAGTGTCAACTATAGCTACCACTATACAAAAATGGAAACGCCTTGGTACGGTTGCTACATTGTCAGGGCGAGGAAGAAAGAAAGTCCGTTCTGAAAAAGCAGCTCGTAAATTGGTTCGTGAGGTGAAGAAAAATCCAAGAACAACATTAGATGCCATACATCAGGGACTTCACTCTAATATGTATAGAATTTCGATTGCTACAGTTCGCCGAAGATTGAGTGTAGATGGGTAGCATGCAGGAGTCTAAAAAAAACTTTTATCATGAAAATCATTCGAATGAAGCGTCTAAAATATACTGAAACTGAACTTGAAGATAAAGAACGTCAGCGGGCCGGAATACTATGGACTGGTGAAACTAAAATAAAAATTTTGGGGGACGCACAACAACGCTATGTTTGGAGACCCTGTCCGAAAAGAACACCATCCCTACAGTCAAACATGTGGTGGATCACTTCTATTTTGAAGGAAGGATCGATTCGGCAAAATATCAACAAATATTAAAGGATAATATACAACAGTCTGTAAAAAACTCGGTTTTGGTGGACGTTGAGTGCTGTAACAGGACAATGATCCAAAGCACAGACTCTAGAATCCAGATGGTACTAGACGTTTGGTTTTATATATATATATTTTTTTTATTGGGGTTGTTTATCTTCCTTCGCAACATCTAAGGTCATATGACGGAGGGGACCTACAGCTTTACGTTGGATCCGAACCACGGGTCGCTACATAATCTGGGCGCAGAGGACGGTCTCCCATCCAGCTACTACCCAGACTCAATGTCGCTTAACTTCGCTGATCTCCGGGAAGCGGTGTTACGACATTGGCCACGACGTAGCCCATATATATGTATATATATGAAACGTGTACTCGGCATCTCATAATGAACTTAGCTTCCTGAAATAAATAAGAGCCATTTTGAAATGTTTACTAGATATTTCAGATATCCGAAAACGGTGCTTAAATGTTTGAAATATAACGAGGGTACTTCAATAAGTATCCGCACTTTTTATTTTAGTGATAATGTAGTATATAACACCGGGGAACAAATTTCAACTTTTTGTCTATTGAATTAGATTTGACAGTTAGTTCTAGGTAATTTGGGTGCGCTGAGCACGAATTTTTACTCGGTTTTGCTCTATCAGGTCCTGATTTTGCTCAACACCCCTCCTCTTTCGTCGTATTCATAAAAAGGTTTTTTTCTCAATACTCGCTAAGTCTTTTTGCAGTTACACATTATGCAACTAGGTTTTTATCTAGGTATTTGTACCTATTGTTATGGTATTGTTGTATTATGTATATTTTTATATGTAACACCCTAAAAATATTTTTAATTTTGTCATTTTTAACCCATTTTAATATTAGTAAATTAAGCTAAAAATATCATAGAATTCTAAAATTTTCTCGAGCGTTCCTGTTCTCTGTAGAGTATTCTAGAGGGACAACTAAAATATATAAAAGCGACTCGTTTCCAGAGTTAATCAGTCAATTCAATCAGTCAGTCAGTCAGTCAGTCAGTCAGTCGAGTTAGTTAATTAAGTTTGGGCATTAACATAATTTTGAATTGGCATATGATTTAGTGAGTAATTTTGTCATCGTGATTTAATATAGTTGATTTAATTAGACGTAATTTATATTGTACCTACTCATCCGTGTTTCTAGTTTAATTTCATAGATTGTAAGTACCTATTTCATAATAAGTACCTATTTAAACTAATTTTTGTGTTTATATTTCAGATTTTCTTAAATTTATATGAATTAAGGGCTTTAAATACCTTTACAAATTGGCAGAACAATCAAGCAATATGTCATCAAGCACTAGAAAGTTCAAATGCAAAAACAACCCTGATTCCTTCTGTTATATATGTGGAAATTTTACACTTCCACATCAACGAGCAAATATAACTGACTTCGTAAAAAGAGCTTACTTAGCTTATTTTGGCATAAAACTGGGGGACCAAGATAAATCGTGGGCTCCACATAAAGCCTGCACTATATGCATTGAAAGACTGCGACATTGGACGAAGGGTTCGGATTCAAAAATACCTTTTGGAGTTCCGATGGTAAGTTTATGATTTCATAAAACTACGTAATTTAATCACTAGTATACTGTAACTTACCTAAATGTAATTGTAACTTAGGTACATAAACAAAAATTTACAGAAAATGTTTATAAGAATCTCAAATATTGCATAAGGTTGAAACACATAGAAATGTTAAATGTTTGGGTGATAACTTTTGATAAAATTCATAAAAACAAGTCTCTCGTCGCTTTTGTTAACGCTTTACAATTTTTTTTCCATATCAGGTGTGGCGAGAGCCTACTAACCACGAGACCGATTGCTACCTTTGCTTTGTCAAGACTTCGGGCTTCACTAAGAAAAATAAACATTGTATCGAGTACCCAAATTTCGACACCGCGATACGACCTGTGCTACATTCAAATGAGATCCCCATTCCAAAATTTAAGGGTCTGCCAACTCAAGAATTAGTTGAAGATGTTCCTGAAAATATTGTTATGCACTTTGAGGAGTCAGACACCGATTTTGACCCCAGCGTATTTGAAAGTCAAAACGATCCGCAAAAGTTTAACCAGGCCGAGTTGAATGATCTTGTAAGGGATCTAAATTTGCCAAAAAAGGCTGCGGAAATTTTAGCTTCAAGACTTAAAGAGAAAAACTTGCTTACTTCAAACACATACATTTCATTTTACAGAAAAAGAGAAGAAGAACTTATTAAATATTTTAGAACAGAGGATAGTTTAGTATATTGCTGCGACATAGTTGGTTTGTTAAAGAAGATGGGGGTTGAGTCTTACGCAAATGATTGGCGCTTGTTTTTAGACAGTTCGAAAAGAAGTCTTAAGTGTGTGTTGTTGCATAATGGCAATCTATACGGCTCGATACCGATTGGGCACTCAACAAAATTAAAAGAAAAGTATGAACATATAGAAAAGGTTTTAAATCTTATCAAATATAGGGAGCACGAGTGGATCATATGTGTTGACTTAAAAATGGTTAATTTTCTGCTAGGACAACAAGGAGGGTATACTAAATATCCCTGCTTCCTTTGCTTATGGGACAGCAGAGCCAAGGAAGAACATTATTTCAAACAAATCTGGCCAGCACGAACATCACTTACTGTCGGAGAAAAAACGTAATTAATCCACCTTTAGTGAGCAGAGATAAAATCATATTTCCTCCTCTGCATATAAAACTAGGCCTCATTAAACAATATGTAAAAGCTTTAGATACGAACGGCGAGTGTTTCAAATACATAACTTCAAAATTTCCAAGTTTAAGTTATGAAAAAATCAAGGCGGGAATTTTCGACGGTCCACAAATAAGAACAATGATTAAAGACAGCAATTTTCCTAATGTCATGAATGAACGCGAAAAAAATGGCTGGTTCTCATTCGTGGACTTGATAGAAAACTTTTTAGGCAATTATAGGGCAGATAACTACGAAGAAATCGTAAAAAAAACTTTTAAGGGACTACAAAGAGTTAGGTTGCAATATGAGCATAAAAATGCATTTTTTGAATAGCCATCTTGACCAATTTCCAAGTAATTTAGGTGATGTAAGTGACGAACAAGGGGAGAGATTCCACCAAGATATCAAAATTATGGAGGAACGGTACCAAGGCCGCTGGGATTCCCACATGATGGCTGATTACTGCTGGTGCTTGAAAAGAGACCTGCCATCAACAAGCAAATACGCTAGAAAGTCTTACAAAAGAAAATTTTTGCCACAGTGAAAGCTTCATATCTGTTTTTTTTTTTATTTTAAGTCATTTCTATCGTTATAATGTAATTTTACTGTAGTTTGAACTGCTTGTATTCATGAAACTTGAAAAAAAAATTTAACACATGACTTAATTTTTTAGTCCTAATTTGAAAAATCTGGAAAATGGCACATAGGCTGTCGACAAGAATCAGGACCTGATAGAGCCAAACCGAGTTGAAATTCGTATTCAGCGCACCCAAATTACCTAGAATCAAGTGTCAGATATCATTCAATAAAATACGTGTTGCCCAGTGATAATCAGTGGTGGCCAACCATTTTTTGATGCGTGCCATTTTTAGTTTAGGTTTAATTCGGATGCGCCAAAAAAAAATTTGTGAAAAAATTACTAATAAAATATAATATAATATTTACCTTAAATAGAAATATAATGTGAAAAATATTTACCTTAATGAGATTACATCTTAACTGCTTAACTGCTTAACTACATCTTAACTGCTTAAATCTTTGATTTTTAATATTTAGTGTTAGAAGTGAAAATTTAGCACAATTCATACTAGACCTCGATGCGCCACTTCAAAGTACTTGATGCGCCACCTTTGGCGCAATGCGCCGCGGTTGGCCACCACTGGTATATATAATATATACTCGTAATAACGAGCCAAACTGAGATCTTTAGGCTTATTTAGGCTAGCAACAGTATAGGCTTATTTAGGCTACTCGTAGCTGTCACATATCGTACGAGTAGTGAGCATGGCTGCGCCGCTTCCAATTTGTACTCTGGAAGAACAGAGATCCGTGGTTCGTTTTTTGTGGGCAGAAGGTGTGAAAGGAACTGAAATTCACACGCATTTATGTGCTCAGTATGGGAATAATGCGTTACCACTGCGAAGTGTGTACGAGTGGATTCAAATGTTCAAGGAAGGTCGGACATGTGTGACGGATGCTCAGCGCTCAGGACGACCGTCACCATCAACCAGTGATGACAAGCAGGAAGAAGCCAGAATCATGATTTTCGAGGACAGAAGATTACCAATAAAAGAAATTGCATCTTCATTAGACATCAGTCAAGGGTCAGCCTACTCGATAGTTCATGACATTCTTGGCTTTCACAAGGTTTGTGCAAGATAGGTGCCCAAACAGTTGACAGAAGAGCACAAGCGTAATCGTATGGACGTCTGCTCTCGTCTTTTGGCGCGGTATCATAATGAAGGTGAAAACTTTTTGGAGCGCATTATCACTGGAGATGAAACCTGGATCCATCACTATGAACCAGAAAGCAAACGACAGAGCATGCAATGGAAGCATCCAACATCTCCCGTTGCAAGGAAGTTCAAAGCGCAGCCGTCAGCAGGTAAAGTTATGCTAACACTGTTTTGGGATACACGAGGCCCTATCCTTGAACAGTATCTAGAGCGTGGAACTACAGTAACAAGTGCATCGTATTCTGACATGCTTCGGAATGAGTTAAAGCAAGCAATTCGCACAAAACGGAGAGGGACATTGTCGGAAGGTGTTATTCTGTTACACGACAATGCGCGCCCTCATACCGCTGCACAGACTAGAAAATGCCTTCAAGAACTTAAATTTGAAGTTCTCGACCATCCAGCCTAAAGTCCAAACCTGGCACCTTCGGATTTTTACCTGTTTGAACCACTAAAAGACGCTTTCAGAGGTCAGCGATTCCAAGGCGATGATGACCTGAAGGAAGCGGTGCATGACTGGCTACGCACACAGCCAAAAATATTCTTTTGTGATGGCATTAGGAAGCTTGTAGATCGCTGGACTAAGTGTATTGAGAAAAGGGAGACTCTGTTGAGAAGTGATGTGTTTATAATCTATCAGATGTGAAAATAAAATTGTGAAAATAAAAAGTGCGGATACTTATTGAATTACCCTCGTATATAAAGGCGTAGAAATTAAACATTTCATTTGTATAAGAAGTTAGTTATCTATTCTTTGCGCTTCAACGCATGCGCATTGGGGTGAGAAATATTTTGAAATTGTGACGCAGTTTATGTAGTGTTCATATTTATATCTATCTCGAAAAGAGGAAAAAGCAATTATTATATTTGTGCATTTATTCATTTATTCCATGTAGGATTACAGGTCCTAAGGGTCTTCATACATTTATTAATTTTAGTTATTTAACTAGGTCTTGGCTAGTAAATTTTTTTAAGATTAAGAACCAGCCCGTGACCCTAATACTAACCTTAGACCTAGGCCTCTTGATATACAATAGGCCTACCGTATATCTCAGTCTCTAAGTTAGACAACCTATACTTGAGAAAAGACACTGCTAAATTAGAAAGGGTTCGGCCTAGAGCAGTGGTTCCCAACGTGGGCGCCTCCGCCCCCCAGTGGACGCTTGAAAATCTTAGGGGGGGCGCTAGGAAACTGTAAAATTGTTATCTTCTAATAATAAATCACTTATCCTGTTATATTATTATCTTTATGAGGGGGCACCAACAAATATTGATGAACATAAGGGGGCGTTGGCCTAAAAAAGGTTGGGAACCACTGGCCTAGAGAAATCAAAATGAATCCAGAACTGAGACGTAAAATATTTGAGGAAAAATTAGTTGACGTAGATTTAAATTCATTTAAAAGTGATAATTAGCTTTGATAATGTAAATTACAAGAAGTCATTTGATAGAGACGCAGAGTCACTTACAAGAAGAAATGGATATAAATTGAAAATTAAAAGTTTTTAAGATTAATGCTGTGAAGCAATTCTTTTCATATAAACTTATATTTAAACTCCTTAAACTTTCGCGCATTAGACATTCCATTGTTAGACAATTTCATTAAATATTTCAGATTAGTCTTCAATTGTTTAACAAATTGGAACAATTTAGACATTTCAAGTGACCTACTGAAATGTCTAACGAAATGTTTAACATGTAAAACGTCTAATGCATTACACATTTCAAAATTCACAAAACTGGGACAACGAAACGTCTAAGGAAACTTCTAGGATCAAGTAAAGATAAGCACCCCCAACCTTTTTTAGTTAGCTTTATAAGGCTAACTAACGAAAATATCACGACTTAACCTAACCAATCGTTAGGTCAACTGTACGTCCTTGACGATTGGTTAGGTTAGGTCGTGATATTTTCGTTAGTTAGCCTTATAAAGCTAACTAAAAAAGGTTGGGGGTGCTTATCTTTACTTGATCCAACTTCTATTTCTATTTAGAGTACACTTCACACGGAACAAAGAAATGGCTACCGGGCAAAAAATAGAGGTTTTAAAATGGCACCACAGACTCTTGACCTTAATCTTATTAAAAATCTTTAGAATGATTTGAAGAAGGCTGCCCACAACAGGAAACCTTCAAATTAAAAAAAAAAAGTGAAGCTTTTTCCATGGAAAAGGGGCAAAAAATCCCAGCGCCCCAGTGCCGGAGCCTCATGGAGTCGTACAGACCCCGTTTACTCGAAGTAATTAAGATCAGAGGAGCTGCTACAAGATTTAAAAAACGGGTGCGAATAATTTTGGGACTCATTTCATAGGTAGCGATTTAAGTTATAATGCTGTATAAGCATTATATACAGAGCCCATTTATAGGGTCTGGCAATGCCACCAGACCTATATTGTTCGACCTATTTATATATGATAAATTCAATAAATCTGATTGAGTTTCAATTTGAATAACGAGAGAATAAGATCAATATGGTGGAAAAAAAAAATAGTCATTTGACTCCTAAAATGAAGGTACTTTTTTATTTTTTTTTAAGAATAAAAGTTTTTCAAACTATAAATATTTGTCTGGTAATTTTAAAGTGTCTTTTTTTTTTTGTGTGTGGAAAATTTAGCATAAAACGAACAACTCCATTATATATATATATATATATATATATATATAAATAGGTTCGGCTGGAAAAGAGGAGTCCACCAAAAGCTGCTAGTTTTGTTGTTGACCCCCCGCCCCCCCCCTGACAGAAATTTTTCTTAGGGGACACCTCTGACATCCAGTTCTTTCTCTCACACACACACACACACACACATATATATATATATATATATATATAATAAAAATTAACCACGAAGGAAAATTAAAACACAAAATATTATTCACGTGCTATTTCGTGAAATAATTTTCATATATATATATATATATATATATATATATATATAATTATTATTTATTCTACTGGTTTGCACCAATGCACAAATTACACTGTGAAACAGTTAAGTAGGCACTTCACTCCCTATCGATCAGAGAGGAAGAAAAGGAGGGAAAGACGATCAACCAATCAGCGTCTTCGTTACAAATAAGCGCCGCCCATTATTTTGCCAACCAGCCAATCAATTGTTGAAACAAATTTACTTCTGCTGTTGCAATATCTCCATATACTGTACGTCATATACATAGTAAACGATATAATTTATTTATTACTTCAAATGACAGATATATATCTATATGCATGCATAAACTACAAAATAAAATGCTTTTATCGCTTCATGGTTCGCATGTTGTGTATCGGCATGAATAATATATATATATATATATATATATATATAGAGAGAGAGAGAGAGAGAGAGAGAGAGAGAGAACGTGCATTTGAATTTGTTTTTAGAGTTTGATATTATAATGTAAAAGGCCAAAACTATTATTGAAATTAAAATTTTTCATGAAGTAATCTATATATAGCCTACATACAAAACACAGAGAATGTACACAATTTACTATTAACATATTTTAACATATTTTCATGAATTACGTTTAATGGAATCGCTGTTAAGGTCCAGGAAATATAAATTCATGCAAGTATAATTGCATGATAAACAAACGTTTCAATCCTAAATTGCAATAAATAATAGTTCATTAACTGATGAGTTAAAGAATACTCGTACATTACTCATTTTCACATGACGTTAAATGAGAAACTGAATTATTTAGGCGTAGATGTGGCCTTAACTAGACCTTGCCCGCATAAATAAATTGTTCACGATAAATTTCCAGTTCTTACAATGAGAATAATATATATATATATATATATATATATATAAAATGAAACACATACGAATAACAGGCAAAGTGGGCAAATGGATCTACAACTTCCTCAGGAAAGCCGTAAAAATCCAAGGTATATCATCATCAGAATCGGAAGTACGCAGCTGAATGCCACATGGAACAGTATTAACCCCACTCCTATTCATTAACATGCTGACATAGACAATGAAGTAGATGACAACAGTATAGTACATCCTTTGCTGACGATACAAAAAAATCAGTAGAAAATTAGTAATGCGGAAGAGGTGGAACGCCTCCAGAGGAACACAGACAGAATATATGAATTGTCAGAACAATAACATGAATTTTAATACCGAGAAATTTCAGTTCTTCAGATATAAAAGAAATGAAGAACCTAAACAGGCGCCATACTATGCCCCGGATAGAAAGGAAATTCAAGACAGCACGAAAGCCATAGATTTAGGAGTAATAATGACCGATGATACAAAATTTGAAACACAGAATCAGATCGCGATAAACAAAGCAAAATGAGTTACGGGACAGCCGCTGAGAACCTTCAAAAGAAGGGACGAGTAGGTACTAGGTAATGATTCCCCTGCTGACAACACTGATCATACCAAACCTTGAATACTGCTCAGTCTTGACGTCCCTATATAAAAAAGAAGAAATTAATAAACTAGAAGAAGTCCAGAGGAATTTCACAGCTAAGATTGATGGCTGCAAAGAACTCGACTACTAAGAGAGACTACGTAAATTAAATCTGTATTCGCTGGAAAGAAGAAGAGAGAGATACACCATAATTTACATGAAGAAAATGATCGAAAAATTGGTACATAACCTCAAACTAAACCCAATTACCATCCAACCAACACTGGAAAATAGGAAAGGTAGAATGTGTAGTGTTCCCAAACTAAAGGCCCGACAAGGGACACTCTCAACACTGAAGGAAAATAGCTTGGTTGTCAGGGAAAGGGCGGGGGGCGGGAGGGGGGGGCAAGACTTTTTAATCAGCTTCCAAAGGACCTCAGGGACATTAGAGGGGTCAAAGTGAAATCTTCAAAAGAAGACCAGATGCCTGACTCAGGACGGTACCAGATGAGCCGGGTGTGCTTGTCTATGTGCGATGGAGGTCGCAAGAAAGCAACTCGCACCTCCATCAGGTCAGGCCTAGAGGCGGGGCCACCAGCTTGACCTCCGTGTGAAGAGAGACCAACGCACGAAACTTTTAGCAGGTTTACCAGGTGTATATATATATAAGCGTGCACACACACACACACCCACACACACAAACATATATATATATATATATATATATATATATATATACAACTCCATTTAATGTTTGCTAAATGAATAAATCTTTTTATTTTTTCCCATCTCCCAATCAAAAGGTTAGCATTTTATTTCCCCTCATCGCCCCGCCTACTTGGCTCTCTTAACCAATCAGAATCCTTGTTTAGAGGGGAGACTCCTCCCACACTTTCCCCTCTCTCTTCGGATCGGTAAGAGAAGACTCAAATTGATAAGATTATTCAAACAGATCACTTGTGCACTAGATATCCTTGTCGCGGTGGTGTTAATCTTTCTCTTAATTTTGGAGTGATAAATTGGTTAATAAAAAAAGGTATTCACATCATATTAATTCTGTTTAGTTTTGAAATTACTCAAACTGTCTGTCTGATTTTAAGAATTCAGTCTATTTTATGGGAAACTATTCCTACATAGAATTGTGGCCATTTCAGTGATGTTATTTCTTAAACCGTGTGTTCCTCGGAAGACTGAAGCTGGATTCAGCAGACACAAGGAGTTTTAAGTTTAATGTCAAGTTCAAAAACTTAAAACTTAACCACCATGGTACAAGAAGCTGAGGATTTAGTTAGTCATCATTATAATTCAGGTATATTATTTATCAGTTTTGTGGTCATTTAAGCCTATGAATGTAACGAAACAAGAAAAGATATCCGCGCTATCTTATTACTTTAAGTTTCAAATATAGTCTAACAACGAAGGACGACTGACATACGGAACGACACAATAATACTTCCATTTGTACACATAACAAATAAGGGACTCCAAATGTTTTGTATAAACGCCATAACTTTATCAATTGGTTCAGTAGTGTTAAAAATAGATGTATAATTATAAATGTGGGAAGTAGTATTGAATGGACATAAATGAAAGATTAATGTACACAAATAAAACTCTATATATATATATATATATATATATACACGTGTGTGTGTGTGTGTGTGTGTGTGTGTGTGTATGTGTTACTTTATTATCGAAGCTAAAATTTTCCCAGTTTTGTCTTATCTTTATGAGTTATCGTAGAGCAAATATATGTATATGACACTTAACCGCCATTCTCAGTTAAAAGGACAGATTGTCTTGGCTATATATATATATATATATATATATATATATATATATATATATATATATATATATATATATATATATATATATATATTATATAATCAACGTTTAGGGCACATGTATCAACATATTAAGTTTAAGATGTGTTAAGTTGTACGCTTATATATATATATATATATATATATATATATATATATATATATATATATATATATATATAATATGACCCATATATGACAACACTTATATTTGTTGTCATATAACCGCAAAAACTTCACTCTGAATACTCATCAAGTTCACTGTAATAAGCATGAATTTATAGCCATTGAAAAGAAAGAGTTTTGTATACAGAACAAATATTAAAGGTTTTATACTTCCGAATTCGAAGTAAGAAGATCTGTTTTGTGCTTTCATGCGGTGTTTGTGCTGTACTTGAGCTGTGCTTGACTTAATATGAAGAAGAAAATAAGATTATATATACGTTTCAGTGGGTTAATTGGTGGAATAGTTTTGTGTGTAAATATTTGCAATCTGATACATTGACAATATATATATATATATATATATATATATATATATATATATATATATATATATATATAGAATGATATTATAAATGTACGAGTTGTGATCATGTTAGATTTAACAAATAAACAAAGAAAATAACATTCAGTAAAGATACATTACATAAGGTATACAATATTAAATAGTTGAAATGAAACATCTCATTTACTTATAATTCAAAACTGAAGTATAAATTGCTATCAAAAGTATGCGAATCAACTACTTGTATTTTGCGCATTCATGATCTGCATCACGTAGAGAACAGATCGAATTATAATACTTAAAAAACTTAAAAATAATCATTAATTTTTGGGGCTTAAAATCTGTGTCAGATTTTACTCGTGCGTGATGTGGTGTGTTCTATTTGAGGATAGAAAAAAAAAAAGACACCCAGATTTTGTATAACAGTCATTTTATTTATTCACGAAGACTTTTTGGAAGTATCTTAAATCCATTACGGAATGCCTATAATTATTAAAATTATAATGTTAGAACTTAGAGTTTAAAATAGAATTGAATGATAAATCCGGGAATAACATATTGCAGTCTCAGAAACCTAATTTAGAACTTTAACTTGCTAAAAATTGAAGTACGATGTCGTCTTAAGTATAAAGACATTAAAAATGGTGAAATATTAATATTTGAAAGTTTTAAAATTGAGTTAACAAAGTTTAACAACGAAGGTTTTGAATTTAAGCAAAAGGGTGGTTATCATAGTTCATGATATGTGATACATTCTTTAACCTAAACTGGTGTTAAATAAGCCCCAAAATATAAGTAGTTGAAAGTAGTGCATTACTCGGGTAGTTCTGAAAGAAGAGTAAAAAAAAAATCCTAATTTTTAAAACTACCGAAGTGACGAATGGATCGGAGCTTATTTCACACCATTTTGGGAGAAAAGAAACTAAATTTTTTAGTGAAGTATTTTTAAAAGAAAGTATTCTAAAACATAATTTACAAGTTTTAAAAACATTGAAAAGTTTCGCTTCAACAAAGTTATTGTGACTATGAAAATTCGTTATGGCCATACGGGCAAGTCGAAGACTGACGTGTAAAGCTTGAGGGTTGGTTATGAAATTCTGTGTTAAAAGAAATTAACTTGTATTAAATTTGTCTTCTATGACGTCACCGTGAAAATGGCTTACGCTGTGGCAAGCCTTTGACGAGAACTTTAGAAAGGAAATGAATAATAATTCACTGGGGAACACAACTTTTGGTGACTTAGATGTTAGACCTGTTTCTGGGTATATTGAGGTCGCTGATTCTAAAAATGACATTAGTTTTTCTCCATCAGCTCTGCTTATCAAGATATGATATATATCTATATATATTTCTATATAATGTATATAATATTATATAATTGCTGACTGGCAATCACTGTTGTTGTCAATTGAATACAAAAGTATGATGAATGTCAGCAAAAATAGTGTATTAACATCAAACAAGCATAAGGTACGAAAAATATTTCTTAAATTCAAACAAGCTTGAGACACGAACGGCAAAAAAAGTTCTTTCACTGAGACATCTCACATAAACCGCGTTTCTGAGATTTCTTGCGATGAGCTGTGCCAGGACATTCGCGTTGGATGCTCCAGCAGTAATCTGCCATCATGTGAGTATCCCATCGTCCGCGGTACCATTCTTCCATGGTCCTTAGTTCTTGGTGAAATCGTTCACCCCGTTCCTCGTTTAGATCACCGAGGTTATCTGGGAAACGATCCAAATGACTGTGGAGGTAATGCAGTTTGATGCTCATTTTACAGCCAAGTTTACAAAAAGAAGAGAGCATATTCTCCACTAGTTCACCGTAGTTATCGGCCTTATAGTTCCCAAGGAAATGCTTCACAACCATACTAAACGATGACCACGCACGTGCCTCAATGTTGTCCATTGAATCTTGGAAACGCGGGTCTTTCATGAGTTCCCGGATTTGCGGTCCATCGAAAATACCTGCCTTCAGCTTTTCCATGCTCAGCGCAGGAAATTTTCTGCATATGTAGCCAAAACACGTCCCATCTCTGTTCAAAGCCTTTATAAATTGTTTCATCAAACCTAGTTTGATGTGCAGTGGTGGCAATATGATCCTTTCTCTGTCAACCAAAGCTTCTTTGATGATATTTTTTTCTCCAACCACCATGTTTTCTCTCAGAGGCCACTGTCTTCTCACCCAGTGTTCATCTTTAGCTCTACTGTCCCAGAGACATAAAGCACGGGTACTTGGTGTACCCGCTCTTCAGATCCACACAGATCACCCATTGGTGGTCTCGGTATGATATCTTTTCTAGGACTAGGGCGACTGTCCCGTGCTCTTCTCTCATACCGACTGAGTGACCAATTGGGATTGATCTGTATCTGTTGCCGTTGTGTAGAAGAACACATTTTAGGCTCCGTTTGGAGCTATCTATGAATAACCGCCATTCACTTGGTGTGTATTCCGACATGCCCATTTTCATCAGCAATCCGCGCACATTGTTGCAGAAAACTAAATCGTTCTCTTTTGAGAAGAAGGGCAGTAAATCCTTTTCTCTGTCGCGATATAACGTGATTTTGGTTCCCGGCAGCAGTAAATTTTTTTTTCCCAGCCTGGAAGCTAACAATTCAGACGATTTCTTCGAAAGACTTAAGTCCCTTATGAGGTCGTTTAATTCGTGTTGACTAAAACCTTCTGTCTGCAACTGATGACGGTCCTTCGAAATCACTGTCATTTTGCCCACATATGCTTTCTTTGTCAGTAGCAGATTCATCATCTTCTTGAGGGAGCTCTAGAAGATGGCTGAATGATGGGACAGGTATCTCATCTGAATGTGAAACAGGCCGTCTAGCTGAGTCTATGTCAGGATACGTCCATTTACTCCGGTTACGTCCATTGATGCCCTTTATATTCACCACACAAAAGTAACAGTCATCACTGTGGTTTCTCTGTTCTCTCCATACCATTGGTATACCAAATTTCAGGCACCTCCTCTTTCCGTTGGTCCATTGCCGCAGATGCTCCGTACACGTTTTACACACAACATGAGGAGCCCATGGCTTATCTTGGTCCCCTAGTTGTACTTTGAAATAGGCAAAATAAGCTTTTTTCACAAAATCAGTAATAGTTTTTCTCTGTTCAATGAACGTGTACTCTCCGCAGATAAAACAAAACACATCTGGATGATTTAAACACTTTCTTCGTGATGAAGCCATGTCAACACCTGTAACAGGAAAGAATTCACGTTAGTACATGTACAATACACATGCAAAACAGCAACATCAGCAAAATCATAGCTACAATTTAATTATACAGATGCATTTAGATTTACGAGCAACTCATAATACCGTTCCAGAAGGGTAATAAAGTAGGTAATGACGTATGCAATATCTCAAAAACTAGAGCTGCTAGAACAAAATGGATGATATTTTCTGAATCAGTGGCATGAAAATATCCAGAATAAGGTCTAAAATATCAGGCACCAAGAAAAAAATTTGTTTTTGTTCCCCAGTGATATAATTTGCCACAGATGAGAAGATACTATAGAACTTCATCAAACAGTCCATATATTTTTAAATTTTATGCTCCCGATTTGACTTCTGGAATTTTTAAAACGATAGTTTAAAAAAAATATATATAATAACGCTATGCTGGCAGGCATTTGTCATGCCAAACGTATTACGATATTAAATTGTGTATAGCACCCAATAAATGAGCCATCATAAGAGTACACTTTTTTCTAATTATTTTTCCTGAAACTGTCGCGATAACGTGTAATACATAATAAGTTTAGCAAATTCGTCCTTAACTCTGTTTCTGTATACTATTTAACACTCCTGAATGTCTAGTAATATAACTTTAACGATACCATTAACTTTAACTGTTTTTTCATATCTACATAATCTCCCTTGTACGAAATTGTAAGTATAAATAACAAGATGACCTAAACAAATACTTAGACTTTGGCACATACCCGTTCAATAACTTCCTACCACTGATTTTAAATGTTGCTAAATAATTTTACCTTTAAGATTTTTAGGGTAAATACGCATTTGTCATTAGTGATATTAATGTAATTTGAACGTAATTTTTGTACGTAGTTTACTGAGAATTTAAGCCCCTTTACTGAAGAGGTTATAAGCGTTTTCAACACGAGGTAATTCTTTACTTTATCCTATAAAACATGCTTATACTAATACTGTATTTTGACACCTCGAGCCAAAATAATGCAACGGAAAACAGACGAACTAAACTACCTTTACACATGAAACTATGATTATGTTGTGAGACACATGAAGTCCTTAAAATTCAGAAAACCCCGCTTTCGTATCTGCACGACTTATTTGCTGAGGGGAGGGTACTTTTGGTATATGATTTCATGCATTCTTTTCGTGTAACTTTTTAAGTAATATATACTGTATTGACATCTATTATAAGCTTTGTTCATGGTTATAGTAAAGAGATATAGTTACCGACTCATTTTCAATATCACTGCACGTCTCTTTTAGTGCATGTATATAAGTTAGGTAAATTTGATGAACTAGCTTTTTGAAACATACTTTTTGGAGGAGTAGAACAAATTAATTTAATTAATAAAACTCTCTCTCTCTCTCTCTCTCTCTCTCTCTCTCTCTCTCTCTCTCTCTCTCTCTCTCTCTCTCTCTCCTCTCTCTCATGGGTTTGAATTATATTTCTAAATTTTTATCGGTGATTATATTTATTTAAGGACTGCAAATAAATTACTTCGGAATATTAAAAATAGTATTTGAAAGAAAACGTCAATAACTTTTGTAAGTTAATAATGTTAAACAAATATTATTTCTTAAATCAATTAAAAATACATTAATATTTTAAATTTTTATTATAGTTTTAAGTTTCTCTATTGTCACGGGGTTGCAATTTGCCCTCAGAACCATTGCGAAAAATCTCCCTCAAATTTACTGATGGTAAAGATTTTAATTGAGCAAGTTTGTGTTCATCAGATGCTCTCAAAGAACTTCCTTTGTAAAAATTGTATAAATACATGGTTTTTATTTAAACGTTTGTATGTAAATTATTACTTTTAAATTAAGCTTGATCGCGCTAACAGGATTACTTATTATGAAGACTTTTAGTTAATCTCGTTCTTAGATCTGTTAAATCATCGTATTTTAAGGTCTTAATTGCTATGTTGAAGACATGGCGGAAAAGCGGTGAAGAATGTTCAGAAAAAGTCTATGCAAACGCTAATAATAAGCGATGATCAAAATGAAGCATAATACAGAATTCTGTTTTCCATGGATTTGCTGCCCGTTACAGTACTCATAAATCTGAAAAAGACTTCTTTTAAGTTTACGACTTAACATGCATCTAACGCAGCATAATGTACATTATGCTTTTTACCTACACTGAGGCTACACCAGTAAGATTGATTGATTAATTTAATGTGTCAACCCTTGAGGTCATTAACATTTACAATGAAAACAGCAGACTCGACGTACCCATTGCAGGGTAATGTGGCTCTGTTGTTGTTAATAGCTACAAAATCGGGAATAATTACAGAAAAATCCAGACGTCATCTTCAGCCATAGGGCCAACTCTATGGCAATGAAGAATGGAGGCCCGTTGGTACAATCTAATAAGGACGAGAGAGCCAGTAAATTTAAACCGACGAAACCATTTTCGATTGCTTCAAAAGGTGCAGGACCAGAAGAAAATGAAATGATAGGTGAAGAATAGAAGCCAAACTATAAGGACAGTGATTGGCAAGGAGAGACCAACGGTATCCTTAAGTCGGCGAGAAGGGGCACTCCAAAAATAAACGGGAGACAAACAGCGAAGCAATGCACCTGGGGCAGGAGTAAACAGGACCATCAGAAAAGAGTTGTTGGTGGGTAAATAACCAGGTGCTTAAACGCAACCTAGTAAGGGCCACCTGTTCCTGTCAAGAGACCCCAAGAATAGACCAACTGGAGGGCAGAGACGGAACACTGTTCTTATAGAAACCCGTAACTAAGTCCCCAGAAGTCTTCCCATAACGTATATACACCATTGAGTTTCGAATATCAAGTCTGTCATAAAAAGAAACATAGTTACCGAACTTGAAACTCAGTCCAGTAAAGCCAAAAGCATAAGGGCAAAATATGATAAAATAAAATTACTCTAAAATTTGTATGTTACATGTTAAAATGTTTAAATGCTTCATGAACGTTATACTCGTATATTATATAACGTAATAAAATAACATTAAAAAAACCTGACATTTATAGCGCTTGTTGTTCAAGATGTTCTGTGAAGTACAGCTGTCATGTAAACGTTACAAATATAAACATTTAGTGTCCTTTAACATTTGGGCTGAAAGAGAACGCCTCAACACCCAAAATAAAAACTGAATTTAGAACCTGTAACTTCTTTTTGATGGTGCATGCTAGAGAGTTTTTCCTTCTTTTGGGTATCAAAACTTTTTGTCAGATGATATAATAACTTCTTTTTTAATATTACATAATTTCTTTAGATAAAAGAAATGGTTTTCAAAACTTCTTTTTGAGTGATTAAGACAATATTTCTATGTATAGATATGGATGGTCGCGAGAAGTCTTTGTTTTCTATGAACGGTAAACGTTGGGTACAGATATCAGGGATGGTTTTTTTTTTCTCTAAACAAGCCATTTCTGTCACTTTTTTTTTTTACCAGTGTCATTCATGAGAAAGGGAAGAAAGAAAAGGTATGAATGTTGAATTATTTCAATTTTGTTGTTAAAAATGTGATACTTTCATGAAATTTCGCATAATAAGGACTATTATAGTCTTTGGGGATTTTACAGTTTAATTAATAATGCTTTATGTACAGTATTTTAGATTAAATAGAACAAAATAGTAAAGTAGCATTAGAAAACTTAACCAAAGCCTATTTCTAGCCAGCTAAGTCACATTTGTACAAAATTCATACTCTTTTCTGAAATCGAGGAATAGCCAGCGAGATCATAAATTCACAAAAATACCACAACCATCAAAATTTTTAGTTTCGCATCCAGAGTCAGTGAAACAGAATTTGTGAAGCTGCACTTCAGAGTAAAGTAAATGTTAAGGTCTTACTGGCTTAAAGTTTCTGTTCAAAATCGATTGTGTATAAAATAATCGGTGGAAGAATGACGAATTCAACATTTGAGAAATTCTCCGCAATTAGCGTTTAAAGTTTGTAGACTAAAAAAGATATTTTGGCTATAACTATACAATATACTGAAATATTATACAGTATGTCCCACAAAAAAGTACACCCAACTTTAGATTGTACTAACTTCTCCAAAAATTGAGATATTTTGGATCTGTTTGTTTGATTTAATATAGCAAATTATTCTTTGTTAACGTTCAAATTTATTCATGTTTAAACGAATTAGTTGTTTAAGCATCTGCTTTTAACTGAAGGGTACAACAAAATGGATTGCGCAAAATTGGTCAATGAAAAAATAATGTGTGTGCTATCGATGTAATGAAAGACAAATATAATAATAGATACTTTAACATAATTTTAATAAGATACAAAGCAGATTTTTCTTTATTCCTTATTACAAAAGTTATGCTTAGTTTCGTTTTCTTTCAACATGACCGCCATTGGTTTCTTGAAAAACCAGAAAGATTCACGGAACAATTAGTGGTTGGAGATGAGGCGGCCTTTTTTATGAATGGTCTAGTGAACAGACAAATCTGCCGTCAATATGCAAAAAATCATCCACCTGAAAATCATATCTACGAAAAGAATAACTCTAGACAAAAACTGTCTCTCTGGGTAGGACTGTGCGGTAATGGAGCGTTAATTGGCCCGGTCTTTTACGATGGCAATCTAAATGGTGAAGCTTACCTAGAAATGATAGACCGAGAAATCCTTCCACAATTACGTATTGCTTATGGAAACCGATTTAATCGTATTTGGTGGGTGCAAGACGGAGCTCCTGCTCACAGGAGAGTTATTGTGAAGGAACGCTTGCAGGAAGTCTTCCACCAAAGAGTAATTGCTACAGGCCATGACATTGAATGGCCTCCCAGAAGCCCTGACTTGATCCCGTGTGATTACTTTTTATGGGGTCATTTTAAAAATAGAGTATTTGCATCACAACCTATCAATTTAGATGATTTGAGGACTCGCATCACAGCTGAAATCAACTTGTTAAAAGGCAATCCAGATCTTATCAAAAGAGTGATGGGGAAGATGAGAGCTCGACTCCAGATTTGTATCGATAGGAATGGCGGTCATGTTGAAAGAAAACGAAACTAAGCATAACTTTTGTAATAAGGAATAAAGAAAAATCTGCTTTGTATCTTATTAAAATTATGTTAAAGTATCTATTATTATGTATTTGTCTTTTCATTACATCGATAGCACACACATTATTTTTTCATTGACCAATTTTGCGCAATCCATTTTGTTGTACCCTTCAGTTAAAAGCAGATACTTAAACAACTAATTCGTTTAAACATGAATAAATTTGAACGTTAACAAAGAATAATTTGCTATATTAAATCAAACAAACAGATCCAAAATATCTCAATTTTTGGAGGAGTTAGTACAATCTAAAGTTGGGTGTACTTTTTTGTGGGACATACTGTAGAGTATAATTTAATACAGAAATTTTGTTGTAATTTGATTACCTACCTCTTGTTAAGTTACTTAATTGGTGTAATCCATCATTTAGTCATTTTGATCGAATGTGGTATTATCCAGAGCTGGGCACTTGCGGCATATTGCGGTACTGCGGTACTGCTGCACTACCAAACCGGTACCAAACCGGTACGCGGAAATTTGAATGCGGTAGCGGTACTGCGGTACTTTCAGCGATCCTTTGCGGTACTGCGTTATGGGGGCCCGGGGTGGTAGTGCGGTGGTACCGCAAGTACCGCAGTACCGCAAAATATGCCGCAAATGCCCAGCTCTGGTATTATCATCTACGAGTATGTCATTTGGTGTCATATCCATTTGTTCTAATACTGTAATGCTTCATAATATATTGCTGCACTTGCAGGCATCAGTTCCATCAATTCTCTGAGATCTTTCATTTTTTCTTTCGAAATTGGGAGCATATGAGAATACGCTGGTTGCAGTTCGTAGTTGGCTAAATTAAACAAACTGTCATCATGCTGTTTATATTTTCCTTTCTGCAGTCTAATGTGATGGCTGTTGCTTTGAGATGTTTGGTATGAGGTAGAGATTACGTAGCCTTCTTTGTACTGAACATCCAATATGAACTTTCTTGCGTTACTAAATTTGGCATTTGGCGATTTCCTCCTAACAATGCCTGTCTTCGGACCATCAAAGTTTAAAAAGTCAGACTGATTCATCTTCACCACTGAGAAACGCTTCGAGACTGCTGTAGTTATTGCTGTAACATAATCTTTTTTGTATAAATAACATTATTGTAATATTTTTTAATGTTTTGTTCGATTTGTCCAAACAGCATCACAAGGCATTGTAGAATGACCAGGGATAAGATAAGTGTGTTCTATGTGAATCAGTGAGCCACAGTGAATTTCTCTAAGATACATTAATATTAAATTTATATTTTTATTTTGCCCAAAACAGTTATCTGAAAATACGTACAAATGAGTAATAATTTCGCTATCATTATTGTGTCTAATCCAATGGTGTATGCAACTTGCAATTTCAATACTACCTCGCTTGGCAGTTATTTCGTCCCAGACGTACATGGTAGGTTGATTGGTCTTGAGGTTTGATATACTTAGATTATAAGTCCATAACTTTCGTTTATAATAAGCCACACCGGAACTCAATCTTGGAGTTGGAAGGGTTTGCTGTAGATCTACACAGATGGCCAATATACAAGGGTCATCGTTTGATTTAAATGAGTTCATCAACTTTCTAGCTTCACTGGCCGTTCTCTTATGAAATTCAAAACCTTGTTCAATTGAATGCTTCAAGATCTCATCTGGCGCATTTTGAATGCCCATTTTAAATTTATCACAAGTTGTGCAGGTATCAGATTTTGGTGGTGCAAAATGTATATTATATTCAGATGTGAAAATTCTTCTATAATAATCCATACTTACAATCTTCTCTTCTGGATAGTAGTCAAACATCCACACATTATAAGCTTGGTATAAACTTTTTACTGAATTGATAGAACCTGGGGCTAAAAATACTCTGTTAGGAGAGTGAGCTCTCGAATAATGACTTGTAAAAGTAGGCAACATTCCAATGTGCTCCTTCACTCTCAACCGACTCACTTCGTCAATTTTATTCGTAGGCACACTCTTTCCTCTTAAATCCTTTTGAGAGACTCCTGTTTTACTCTGTTTAGTTAAAGCTGTCCTTACACGTCTCTCTGTTAGTCCATGAATACTAAGAAAAGCTATCCTGCAGATTTGATGCATCATGCCATTAGCCATCACCTTATACTGAGAACTTGATTTCTTTCGACTTATTCCTTGTTTTTGTAAATTCTTGAAACAATATTTTTGCTAACAAGTCTTTGTATGTATCCATTCTGTTCATCGAAGTTAGCAATTCGCCAAAATGAAGTAAATATTTCAGAAATCTCTTTAAATCCTATTTTATTAAAACACATTCTTTTACAGTTACATGCAGGACCAATTGCTCGCTTACTGATGATTTTGTTTGAAAAACTGCTTAAATATTCATCCCCGGTATTTCTCTTATACTTTGCTATATTCCTTTTCCAGTTTTGTGTGTTTCTGGTTCTTTTTCTACCATTCATTTTTGAAGGGCTACGTTTCATTAATTGATATTCAGTGATTTTATATTATATTTTTTTAAGAACTCAAAGCAATTTTTCAAAAGTTACTATTATTTCTGTAAAGAAATTTTAAAGGATAAAGTACAGAGAACTTTATATTTAAGTAAACTCAAAATTCTGGCTTCAAAAAAACGACTAATGATGAGCCTTGCTATTTACCGATTAATTGATTTATTTTCCAAAATTGTAAATTAAAAAGATCAAGGAGAAAAAAGCATGTAAAACGTTTGATTTACAATTAAGTTTTAAAAGATAATTCCTAATTTTGGCATCTTTTTTTTAACAAATGAAATAAAATTACTGATTATATTTTGCACTTATAATTTTTTGAATCAAAATTACAAAATACTCCCTAGTTAGTCGAGTAATTTTTAATCTTACATACAGGCTGTTCCAGAAGTTGGGTGTAATTTGAAAAAAAAAGATTTACTTTTTTACCTTCATTGTTGAAATCGGCATAAAAATTCCTTTTATTAATATAATACTTTTAATAATAATTATTTGCCATACCTAAAAATTACTACTAAACAAAATGACAATCTTTATCGAAACACCTAACTTATGGGACAACCTGTGGATTAATAAATAAAATTATTTATCGTAATCAGATACTTAATCATTATCATGCATGTTTATGATGTACTCGTATAATTTTCATATAAAAATCTTTCTGTAAAAATTTGAGTAATAAGTATTTAACACCAACACATAGATCATGCCTTTTATACTTCGAATCTACGATTGACAAAACGTGTTATTTCACGTCGATTCGATATTCTTTTGTTTCATTGCATAGAAAAAAAATTACAATGTTTTGTTACTGAATGATATCATATCTGTCTCAATGTTTTGTTACTGAATGATATCGTATCCGTCTCCTTCGCGTAACCTTCTAGAAGAAAATTTTACTTAACTTTACTTAATTTTACTTAACCGAGTCATTAGGGACAGTTAAAGTTTTTTTTCACTGAATTTTCTCTTAATCAATAGTTTTAAATGAGCATCATTAATTTAGGCTAGTTAATTAAATAATCAAGTCTTCTTAACAGAACATTAGTAATTCAGTAGAAAGCACTCGGAGAGCGCATACCTCCGCCTTTTGTCTAATTTGCCTCAGTCTACGTAGACCACCTAGGTCAGGGTGGCCTACGTAGACTTAGGCAAATTTCAACTCTACCCAAACAATTTTTTGTTCATTTTTATGATGATTAACAAAAATTTCAACTTTTTTCTATCGATTTTTTTTATCGTTCTATTATTTCACTTCGAATTCAGCTATAATATTTTGCACACTAAAAATAGAGGTTACAAATATTACTTTGCCATCAAAAACTCATTTTGTGAACATTTGTTGAATTCGTCACTCTTCCACCGAACGCTTCATATACAGTGTGGGTAAAAAAAAAAGTGACCTCTTAGAGGTAAACTGTCATATTAAAAAAAGTAAGGGGACTAGAGCTCCCAAACTTCATAGATGCTTGCTTACCTTAGCATGTTGTTCGTCTTAATTGAGACGTTGCTCGATGTGTCCCCCTTCCTGCTCAACGCAGGCCTCCAAACGCGGACGCCACTGACCAATACACCCGTTTACATATCGTTGAGAAACCTTCTCCCAGTCGAGCAGAATTCTTTCGCGTAGTTCATCTATATCTCTTATATTGGTACCAGGGATGTAAACTTTAGATTTCAGGGCTTCCCAAACACGATAATCTAATGGTGAAAGATTGGGGCTACTAGCCGGCCACATATTGGATTCGATAAAATCCGGTGTTTCGTTCTCAAGGAATGTGACAGTTTGGCGTGCTCTGTGAGCAGGGGTTCTATCTTGTTGGAAAGTATATCTTTCACTCTATCTAACTGATATTCGACGAAGTAGTGGTGAAAAATATACTTTCCAACAAGATGGAGCCCCTGCTCACAGAGCACACCAAACTGTCACATTTTTTGAGAACGAAACACCGGATTTTATCGAATCCAATATGTGGCCGGCTAGTAGCCCCAATCTTTCACCATTAGATCATGGTGTTTGGTAAGCCCTGAAATCCAAAGTTTACATCCCTGGTACCAATATAAGAGACATAGATGAACTACGCGAAAGAATTCTGCTCGGCTGGGAGAAGGTGTCTCAACGATATGTAAACAGGTGTATTGATTGATCAGTGGCGTCCACGTTTGGAGGCCTGCGTTGAGCAGGAAGGGGGTCACTTCTCAATTAAGACGAACAACATGCTAAGGTAAGCAAGCATCTATGAAGTTTGGGAGCTCTAATCCCCTTACTTTTTTTAATATGACAGTTTACCTCTAAGGGGTAAACATGTTATGATGCGAGTGTGAACCAGCTAGATATACAATATAAGTAAGCTTTGGCTTAATTACCATCAAGATTTTTTTTAGGCTAAGCTAAACCATCTGTTAGGAGGCATTGTTTTAGATGTAGGCATATCTAGACCGAAATGGCGACAGTTGACGAAAACGTAAATTGTGCTTTGCATGTGGTTAGCCAAATTTAAATTGGTTACGAAAGGAAAACCAAAGTTCAGAACTCATTACAAGAAAGATCTATCTTATAATAACCCATTCAGAAACTAGATTACAAATTTTAAAAAGCCAGGATCGGTAAATGATGATAAATGTTTCAATAGACCAACAATCGGTAAAAATCCCTGCAGCAATTGTTCAAGATGCATTTGAAAGAAGTCTAAAAATTTCTGTATGAACACTAACAGTCGTACATAAATAGTATCAAACGTTGATAGTTAAGCTTTATAATGCTCTTTATTAATTATTTGGTTCCGTCTTACTGTAAACAGGTAAAACGTCTTAAATTTCAAAGTCTCTCAAGGACTTTATAAAAACACTGTATAGGAAATATATATATATATATATATATAATATATATATATATATATATAATATATATATATATATATATATATATATAATATTCTGCTGTATATTTCTGATCATTAGGTAGAAACGTGTCCTTTGAGTTATTATCTAAACATGGGGAGATATTCCTCGATCTATATATAGAGATACAGACCAAAGAGATATCAGAGAGATCAGAGAGAATCGAAAGAGAGACAGAAGATACATTAAATAAACAAATGAAAACGTTAATTTAGAATCATTTTATATTTACAACGAATGGAGTCGCTCCCTCAGTTCTGACCAATACGGCTTGAGCTCAGGGATGGGGTCAAATACAATTGCCCAAATACAAATATAGATACAAATACACTATTTTTTTTACGGCAAAATTCAAATACAGATACAAATATTCGAATTTATAAATCCCCAAATACAAATATAAATACAAATATGAAGCTTCAAATACAAATAAAATGCAAATACAATTTTTACTGTATTTGCAAATTTCGTACCAATTTCATCCTAAATATAAACGGATAATATTTACTTGACTTCGGCTACCCCTCAAGTAAGACAATACTGGTGTAGTACTTATTGTATAAAACTTAACATTGCAATACTTTGGCTCTTATCAAAGTAGACTTCATTTTCACACCAAGGCAAGAAAAGTAACAAATTCCTCTTGTTTATTATTTTTATTAGAGAAAATTATTTCACACTTCTTGATATTTCTGCACTTTTGCATAATTAAAGAAAATAAATTCATATTTCTCAATGTTTGATTTTTACTGTTCATATCAATTTGTAGTTATATAGTCTGTAGTCTGTACAATGGATTTAAAACATTTAACTTAAATTACATTAGTGTATTTGACTGTATTTGAAGCAAATACGGCAAATAAAAGGCTCAAATACAAATTCAAATACAAATATGCAGCTTTTTAAATTCTCAAATACAAATACAAATGCAAATATCCATTTTTGTGTATTTGTAAATACAAATACAAATACGTATTTGACCCCATCCCTGCTTGAGCTTTAAACGGTGGTCGTCTTATCCCATGCAAAAGAAAGTCAGTTTTACTCATATATTCACCCTATACCCACCATGCATTGGGCTGTAATAATTTTGAATGAGTGTATTTGTACTTACTAACAAAATAACCCGCCCTACGGGTGGGATATTTTTGCTAGTTCCTGCGTGAAAGCTGTTATTACCCTTCGGGCAATACATATTTACTGTACAACTATGGTACTAATATGTATTGGTATTATAATCCAGAATAGTGTATACGAAACCTATGTTTAATTCTTAACAAAGAAGAATGCGAGGTGAATGTAAACATTCCCAATGGCCTACTTTGTATCCAATTTGTTGCAGAATAACATTATTAAACATTACAAAATTCTAAAGCAATCTGATTTTTTTTTTATTTAAGACAGTAGTACTTCGTGAAGTACTACATCGTTGGTAAAAGTTCCTCGTTTTTCCTTCACATATCCCGTTTTGGAAAAAATCCTTAAATTTTCTCATTTTTCCACTCGGCTCATGGAATCGTAAAGTTGATCGTGCGAGAAGAAATAATTTTTCAGGTAGATGCCAACTTTTACCAGAGTTTGACCTTGGCTTTTATTAGACGTCATCCCGAAGCAAACCCGAACTAAGTTCCCTGCCATGTTCAATCCCTAAGATTCTTCGTTTGGATTAAGTTCTCAGAACATTCCCAAATTTTTGTTTTGACACAATAGTCAAGCAATAAAATGTAATGAAAATTCTTTTAAGAAAATTTTAAGAGAGTTTAGAGTTTAACATTTAGAATTAGCTTACGAATCGCCTTAATTTAGAATGCAGCTTCGCAGATTTTACTTGAAGCTCACGAAGCAGTTAAATTTTAAATATAACTTGTCACATTTTTTTAACCTAGCATGACTTCCGATGCGTAGCTAAGAATTTTCATGGCTACATTCTTTTCTAAGTTGATTGACTAACTTTATTTTCTTCATTCCACGAAAGTGTATGAAACTCTGTAAAAGCGTGTTGGAACTTGGTTTACTCGTAGAATTTAATGATAGGGAAAGCTACCAGGCCTTTAATGATAGAGAAGGCCACCAGTCCCCCGCTTCTATAAAATTTTATATTTTTCTAATAGCCACAAAACTTAAAATTTTGAGTTTCGCATCTCAAGACCAATGGGCCAAAATTTTGAAATCTAAATGTTTCGTGTTTCAGCATATAATTTTTTTGGGGGATATAGGAATAAATTTTTTGGGGGACACCCAATCTGAAAAAAAAAGTTGCTAACACTCCAGGGATCCCAAGGAGTGTTGTCACCAAGTTTCTTATAAATTGGTCCAGCCTTTTGGACCTGAAAAGGAGACAGACAGACGGACATGCGGTGAATTATGGTATCTACAGATCTACAGAAGCTAAGGCTAACAAAGACCCTAAGATCCACTCTAAGGCTAGCCCGAGAGAAAGGAAAGAGTAGGGGGTTAAGAGAAGAGAGGAGAATAAGGGGTTAAGTAAGGAGCAACACCTATCATTCGTGGGTTAACATTCATTCAGAAAAAGAGGGAAAAAGTCTCACCATCATCATCCGCCGGCCACTGCCGACAAGTCAGAAAAATAGTCGGAGAATATAGGAGAGGGGTGAAAGATGAAAAGAAGTAAAATAAGAACGCTTACAAACCATGCAAACACAGTCTTAAACTCACTGTCATACCATGCAACTACACATGCAAGAAAAGAGTTAGAGACATGCAAAGTAAGGAGGATAAGAAAAAAAAAAAAAGTAGGTAAAGTTAAACAAAAAGTGGGTTAGTTTACGCTATGAGCTACATCTACATTCGTGTTAGTCTAATTTTTTTTTTTTTTTTTTTTTTTTAATAATAATTTTATTGCTGGCATCACACGCTGGCATGTCACAAGCTGGCATTCATCGTCAACAGACTCATCCCCGAGCACCACCACCAGAGCTTCTGTTACTAACTTTGTTGTTATTTAAATTAAACAACGTTAATACCTTTAAAATGTCTGTCAAGACGGTTCTTAAACATATTAACGCTGGTAGAATGAACGACTGACGCGGGAAGATTATTCATTTATCAATTACTTTAAACGTAAAGAAGTTTTTAGCGATATTAGTAATGAAACGTCTGCCACGCAACTGAATCCGTTATTGCGAGTATTACTATTATCGAAAGTGAACAATTTGTCAAAATTCACGTTATCGATGTTATTAACGATTTTAAAAACTTCAATAAGCTCCCCCCTTAATCTCCTAGTTTCGAGTGAATACAAGTCTAACACTTTAATCCTATCTTCATAAGGCTTGTTGCGCAATGACGGAATAAGTTTCGTGGCACGACGCTGAACCCTTTCTAACCTATCAATATCCTCACGCAAGTACGGGCACCAAAACTGAACTGCATATTCTAAATGAGGCCTGACTAGGACTTGTAAAGGGGCAATATGATATCCTTCGACTTAAATTCGAAATTACGCGCTATGAAGCCTAACATCCTATTCGCTTTTGCGCAAGACTCCAGGCACTGGTTCCTAACCTTTAAATCTTTAGTTACGCGTACGCCTAAATCTACTTCCTCGTCAACGCTCGCTAACTCCCTATCATCCATCGTGTACGCGTAATTATTGTTGCGAGAACCTATATGCAAAACTTTACATTTATCTACGTTAAATTGCATCTGCCACTTATCCGTCCACTCCATAATCCTATTTACATCGTCTTGGGTCCTATTTCTATCGTCCTCGTTAACAACCTTACCGCCTATTTTAGTATCGTCCGCGAATTTTGAAACGTAACTAGTCATTCCTACATCTATGTCGTTAATGTAAATTAATGATGATGATGATGATGATGATGATTATAATTATTTAACAACAATTATTTAACAACAACAACAACAACAATTAGCAATGCGGGTTGTTAAAATTTCCATCTGCGAGTGAGAGCTTATTCTATCTCTAATACAAATTCTTCTTTGGGCGATATCGTTCATAGACTATGCAGAAGGTCGGCGTTTGTGATGTGTATACACCTATTACTTTTGCAGGGTTACGAGATTTGTTGCCTTTACTTATTCTAAATGAATGAGAGTAAATGTCTGTTAGTCTGTTTGTCTATCTGCATGTATGTATGTATATATGTATGTGGGAAAAAATTATTACATATAAAAATGTACATGCACACATACGTATATATTCATTTACTGAAAAATGACGCAAGATTAACTTTTAATACGATGCTTTCATATACAGTAAGGTAGAGATATACATGACAAGTTCTCATGGCAACTGAACATAGCAGGTTGCCATAGAAACAACCAAATTTAAAATATTATTTTCAACAACATTTTCAGTAACGTATTTTAGGAATGTTTTTAATTCCATTATTTGAAATTTTCGATGCTTTAAATTTTTTCAAAAACTTTTTTTTTTTATTATTATTTTCGAAATTTTTATTTTCTTTTAAAGTATCTTAAAATATTTCTTTTGATTTAAAAGAAAAACTGCTCTATATTGCAGGGGCGTAACTGGAGTAAAAAAGTTGAGGGGGACGAACACAATCCTATTGTTAGAAGCACTCATTGTCCCCCCTCCCTCAACTTTTATAATTACTCCCATAGATAATGAGTGCTTCTAACAATAGGATTGTGTGCGTCCCCCCAACTTTTTTACTTTAGTTACGCCCCTACTTTATTGGTAAATGAATTCCACAAATAATCGTAAAATAGGATAGAGTCCTAGACCCCTTTAATATACAAGCTTCTACAATATTTATTTGATCAAATTTTGGCCCTTCAAAAGCTTTTGTCTTTACTGGACTAACAGATCCATCAAAGGCGGTAAAATGTATTGTTTAGAAACTAGCATTAAAAATTAACGTAAGTCTTCTTTCAAATTTTCATCGACTTTAAAATGGGAAAATTATCCTCTGCTCAGTTTCTTGGGTCCGACAATATAAGACTCTTGACATTCACTGTCGATTCATTATACATATATATATATATATTTTTTTTTTTTTAAGGAAATAGTACTGGATTTAAAGACAAAAATGTTTTCATTCCTCTGGTTGGTCAGCCTCTGGGAGAAATGAAATATTGTTCCCGATAGGGGAGAGATAGAGGCAGAAGCCCCGCCTCCGTAGGCGGAGACTTCTGTGAAAGTGACAACATTTGTAGATGTCCTTTCCTTAGTATTCGTATATATATATATATATATATATATATATATATATATATATATATATATATATATATATATATATATATATATATATATATATATACAATGGTCGAATCGACATGAACATCATCTTTGGCTCAATTCCGTTCAAAATGAGACAAGTATAGTGGATCAACATTCCTAATGGGGTTTTTGCCGGTTTTTGAAGATTAAGAGAAAAATATTTTGATCAATTTAAAAAAACCTGACAAACCTCAGTAACAACCAATATTCTTTCTTTCTGCTTCCAACATCAATTTAACACGATTTTGAAATGAACGCGGGAGTCTACCAAACAATTCTTTGTCAATCTCGATGCTTTTCAAAACCTCTTTGAACACTCTGACTAAACTTTCTCTGGAATTTCGGTCCTGGCATTTTCAGCTTATTGTTGGAAAATTTCTCCCATATTTATATCTATTTTTATTTGTACTCACGGATTTATATCGAGTGAGTTTCCAAGCCGTTGTCTGAATTGAACTTATCAATTATTGCCACAGTGATTTTATCTGTAAAAACTACAGAAAAATCCCCTCCTAAAATCTAAAACGGTAAAGAATAAAGGTATATCCTTTAGATTCTAGTTCAAAACAGTCTTATTTCACGCGTAATGTTATATTTTTTATGCATAATTAATGTGGCTTTGGGACTTATTTATTATAATTTTAATTAGAGTCACAATTAAAATGAAGTTAGGCTATAATAAGCTTAAGTTAGGTTAGGTTCCCTAATCAAAAGCTTCAAACTTCTTCATACGTTCCATAATAATAATTTATTACGGTAGCTAAAAACTTTAATTGTAATTATAAATACGTTTTCATTATTATTAATTATATAGAGAGGGTGTGTCTAAAGTCGCGTAACCCAATGTATATAACGTTTTATATATTATATATATATATATATACATTCAACTGCAAAGAACACGCAGTATAAATAACGTAAAGAACGACGCTTGTATAGGAGATATTCCGCGCAGGTGGTATTTCATTTTTTCATTTGTTCCGTTTTCTCTCTCTCGTCTTGCGCGGAATATCTCCTATACAAGCGTCGTTCTTTACGATATATATATATATATATATATATTATATATATATATATATATATATATACCTGGTACCTGGTAAATCTGTTAAAAGTTCCGTGCGTCGGTCTCTCTTCACACCTCTAGGTCTGACCTCTAGGCCCACTTCTAGGCTTGATGGAGGAGCGAGTTCTTTTCTTTCGACCTCCATCGCACATAGACAGGCACACTCGGCTCATCTGGTACCATCCTGAGTCAGGCATCTAGTCTTCTTTTGAAGATTTCATTTTGACCCCTGTGGCGTTCCTGAGGTCCTTTGGAAGCTGGTTAAAAAGTATTGGCTCCCTGACAATCAAGCTATTTTCCTTCAGTGTTGAGGGTGTCCCTTGTCGGGCCTTTAGTTTGGGACCTTCTACGTTTCCTATTTTCCATTATTGTTTGGATATTAAGTGGGTTTAGTTTAAGGTTAAGTACCAGTTTGCCGATCATTTTCCATATGTAAATTATGGTGCATCTCTCTCTTCTTCTTTCTAGCGAATACAGATTTAATTTACGTACTTTCCCAGTAGCCGAGTTCTTTGCAGCCATCAATCTTGGCTGTGAAATTCTTCTGGACTTCTTGTAGTTTATTAATTTCTTCTGTAGTGAAAATTGGATTTTAATTATTATTTTCTTTTCTTTCTCTGCGTTATTTTCACTGTTAATACTTATTTTCATTGATTTCTGTATTCTATAACCGGGTAGCCATGGCCGCCTCGACTGAGATCTGAAGGAAGCCTGCAGCCGACATCTTCCTTCGAACAAAGCGAGGGAGGGGGAAATAACGACGATTTATCATTATTTACCGGTTTATTTTTAATTAAGACAATGAACATGACGGGGGAAAGCGAGTGCGAATTTATAATTTAACATTTTGATCGTGGAGAGAGCTTCAAGTTAATTTTAAATCACAATTACAGCTTTAGCAAATAAAACACTATTTCTTATATCTGACCGCGACCGAGATTGACTTTGGGATATTATATGACTCCGGCATATACTATTCCAATCTCTCTCCATGTTGCCAACTAATGTCTTATATTTCCAACAATTTTATTTTACATATGTTGATTTCCAATAAACATTATTATATTTCCTATAAAAAAAATACACGATACTTATCAAAGGATAATTTACTGCTAGATTTTCACTATTAACTAGCTTTTATAAGGACTTCGATCGAAACACGTGTTACCGCTGCACAGGGCAGAAGGAATATATATATATATATATATATATATATATATATATATATATATATATATATATATATATATATAGTGGCAGAGACGTTTTCAAATACTTTAGCGATGTTCCATCAATGCAAACACGACCAAGATGACGTCACAGCGCGGAACTACCTCAAGCATTTCCTTCTGCCTTGCTTCGCACCTCAACCTCGTTCCAAGGACTTCTCGAGTAGAACACTACCATCGCACCTTGACTCTCTCTCCGAAGAACAGTGACACGAAAGCCACCATCATGTGAATATTCATTTGTGCAGGCCTCATTTTGGCCTGGTGTCATTCACCTAACTTTATATAAGGACTAATCATTACCTCGCGCGTTAATATTGAAGTCATTATTATATTGAAGTCATTATTCAAGTGCACATTTAATTTCAACTGTAAACAACCAACTTACATTTTGTCTCATTCATAAATCATTTATTTTGTTTAATAAAGGAAGAAAACTCATTCTCTCAATGAATCTAATTAATAACATTATTTGATCTGAAAAGATCATGGTGACCCTAGCCTCATCAGTATCATCATTAACAATCAATAATAACCATTATCAATCTTAACCATTATCATCATTATTATTATTATTATTATTATATAGTGCTAAATTTACACACACACACACACACACACACACACACATATATATATATATATTGTATATCGATAACGCAGAAGTTACAACAAAGCCAATCTATTAATTGAAAATGATCGCGAAATTAGTACGGTATGTCTCAAAAATTTCGATGATTACCATACAACTCCTTTATAACTTCCAGAATAATTTCAAATTACGCTTTAAATATTCTCTAAACAAATTTTTACTAACTTTTAATTATATTTTTCCAGCGGAAGTGTCGTCGAATGGGGAATTGTGCGAAGGATGTGGAAGAAACATCCAAGATCGTTTCATCATGCGAGTGATCGAAACGTCGTGGCACGAAGACTGCCTCGTCTGTTGCGTGTGTCGAGCACAACTGACGCATTCCTGCTTCGCCAGAGACAACAAAATTTATTGCAAAATCGACTACGACCGGTGAGTTTGGAGTCACCACTTTAATTACGAAGATTTATTCTTTGTTATTCTTTTGGGGTCTCTCTCTCTCTCTCTCTCTCTCTCTCTCTCTCTCTCTCTCTCTCTCTCTCTCTCTCTCTCTCCAAAGAATTACACGAAGAATGGAAAATTACGCTACAGAACTACAGACTAACAAAAACTATAAGAGCCATTCTATAGGTACATGTGCTCGCAATTCTTCAGTAGTGTAATAGTGCACCAATGCACCATCGTTTAGAATAATTCATGTAGGACACTTGAATACTGTTTTAATCATACATTTTATTTATGTATACATTAAAAGTCCCCACTCATTTATAAAACAGTATAAATCTAGCAGCCAACGTTGAATTTTATCCTCAATTATAACGGATACTTTTCACATCTACTTACGATTTACATCTTTCTTTTCAATCGAACTTCACTGGAATCCAAAATTACTCGTCAGTAACTCCCTTTATTACTATGTAGGCCTATATTACATGGAAAACTTCCTTATATTTTAACATCATTTACTATTTACACATCTGAATAAAGCGCAGTATAAAGTATGTATTTTATTACAGTTTTACTTGCCAATCTATAAAAGTACATTACATTCACCCTAGCATGAAAGATTACATTTCAGATGTAAATTTTGTTAGTTATGTATTAATATAACATTTTAAATAGGTACTTATTATACCTTTATATACATTTTGCATTACATTGTACAATATTTCATTATTACATTCCACATCATTACATACGTACAATTTGAGTTTAAAGTTCATAACATGACCCATTTCATTTCATTTCAAAATTCCGTTATCTTCCAGCATTACATCACATACTTTCCACCATCATATACATTACATTTCATTGCATATTAACATTACATTTTTCGCTAATGTATATACTCCCAAATATTAAAATTCATCAGCCATTATACATTTTAAAATTTCATTACATCACATTACACTTAAATGTCGACACATACATACTGAAATTACATTCTACACAATATACAGTATATTTTAGTAATTAAAAATTTCTAATCCATAATATTACAAAATTTTATTTTATATATATATTATATATATATATATATATATATATTTTAGTTTCAAAGTATGACCGCTCATGGCCACCAAAAAAGGTAATATATATATATATATTAAGAATTACATATTACATTGCACTGCGCCATAACACAGTATTAAGAAGTACAACATACTGTATTACATCACATACGCATTACATCACTGTACTTGCCACGCTTACATTACACTACACTAAACCCCGATATAACAACACATTACGTTAAAATACAAAAATAAAGTAATGAAAAAAGTCCGTAATTTAAATTCTTCTTTTTATGCTTCCCTCTTTTGAATATTACGATCCAAAAAAGAGGGAGAACGGCAGCTGGTGAGGGAATAAGAAAGCGAGGGGAAATGAGAGAAGAACGAGAACACGGGATTATTGAAATCTTAGAACATATAAAAAATTAATTAAGGACCAAGGATGCTGTAGAATATTTTTTCTTCCTTGTTTCCCTTCAATATAGCTAATTAATATCGCGTGCGGTATACCTGGTAAACCTGGTAAAAGTTCCGTGCGTCGGTCTCTCTTTACACGAAGGTCAAACTGGTGGCTCTACCTCTATGCCTGGCTTGATGGAGGAGCGAGTTGCTTTCTTGCGATCTCCATCGCACATAGCCAGGCACACCCGGTTCATCTGGTACCGTCTTGAGCCAGCCATCTAGTCTTTTGAAGATTTTAATTTTAGCCCCTGTGGCGGCGTTCCTGAAGTTCTTTGGAAGCTCGTTAAAAAGTCTTGGTCCTTGACAATCAAGTTATTGTCCTTCAGTGTTGAGGGTGTCCCTTGTCTGGCCTTTAGTTTGGAACCACTACACATTCTACGTTTCCTATTTTCCATTGTTGTTTGGATGTTAATTGGGTTTAGTTTGATGTCTGATATATCATATATACTCCACTACTACCATCACACACACACACACACATTTGTTAGGTTATGTCTATTTAGGTTACTCTATAAGTTAGGTTAAATCGAACGCAAAAATAAACAAATAACGCTTTTTGTCTCTCGAACTTTGGAACATTGTTTCTCCAGAAATGTTTCTCCTCTAAACTCTCTTTTCTATAAAATGAGATGTTAATTTTTGGTTCTTTCGTCGAGGAGTCAAAAATTTGATCAAGAACTAAAGCCAAAAGCCAAGACACGATTAAATGATACCTTTATGTTGTAATAATTTTTTCTTTTAATTGTGGGACTTAAAAACACACCAGTGCCCGTAAAATAAAGTGAGTACTGTTCCGGTTTTTGGCTCTCCTGACTGATTATAATCATTAAAGAGACTAATCCAAAAACTGGTATAGGACAGGCGACGCTCCGTCTTCGTGGAAAAGAATTCTGAATCTAGAAATAACGCATTAACTATAGTTCATGAGAAAAGTACATACACAAACTGCGCCATACGGAAGTTTCCTTAAACAAAACCAGTATTTCAGTCAAAGGTCGGGAATTTTCTGTTTCCCAAAAACTACATCGGACCGCGACTTTCATTTTCTTTGTAACGTATACAACTAACTTCCACTGAGGAACGTTTGTGTGCAGTGCTGCAAAAGGACGTCGTAAAATCCTTAAAGTCGATGTTATTGGTGATTAAATAACGACAGGACGTCCATGCAGTGATTCTGTACGCACTCAATACATTTATACTATTCTGAACGTGTGTCCGTATAGTCTGTGGATACCCTGTATTTCAGTCACTGCTGGGTTTCCTCAACTTCAGTCTCTAAAACATAATGCTCATACAGTTCATATTTTTAAGTGTACATAAAATAATATTTTTAAAGTTTCACATTGATAATAAGATAATTTTATAATAATAATAATAATAATAATAATGATTCATATTATTAAATAAGAAATTAAAAATATAAAAGAATTCCAAGGTCCCAGTTCGAACCTTGCTGATGTCAGTGCTGTGCGGGGTTTCTCTTGCATCACGTGATGAATCACGGGTTAGGTTAGGCTGAACATCCACCCTACCAATGAATTAGTGATTCAGGTTACAAGGTATACCCATGCAGGAACTTCCTCAAAGTGGGTAACAGAGGACAGGGTTATTATTATTATTTTCGTTATTATTATTATTATTATTATTATTATTATTATTATTATTATTTTAATGCACTTTTTCGAAGCCTTCTCCCAAACAAAATTTCTTAGTGTAATGCTGAACAAGAATGTGCATTGGAGTGATCATTTAAGTTATATTTAAAAAAAAATTACAAGGAGCGTTGCTCTAATTTTTAATTAACTCTGTATCATATTCTTGTTCTTCCTTATATAACGTACTGCACCCTTGTTTGGGGAATCTCCGCTAACAACGCTTTAAACGGTATCTTTTCATCCAAAAATCAGGCAATAAGGTTATTATCTGATGCTGATTTCCACGATCATTCTAGTGCAATATTTAAAGAGTTAAAACTACTAAAGCTCAAAGATGTAATCAAACTGTCACATTTTATTTTTATTTACGAGTGTGAGAACAAAATCATTAACTTACAATGGTTAAATAAATATTTTGTAACTCATCAAGAAATTCACTCATATCAGACCAGAAATAGATCTAAGCGTGTTATTCCTCAATTTAGATGGTCTTCATCTCAAAAATTAGCCATTTTCATTGGGCTGAAACTATGAAATGATTTAAATGCTAATATAAAAAAATATTGTCAATGTAAATTCGTTTAAAACTAAGTTGAAATCTCGATTAATAATGGAATACTAATAAAAATCTAGGATTAAATGTACATTACTCTATTACTTATTCATTTTTCGTATGTAACCTTGGATTAAATGTACATTACTCGTTATTATTCATTTCTTACGTATAATATTGATTTTTTGGTATAGTATTGGTATCATACCTTCAATAATGACTTTGTATTTGTTTCTATCTATAATAATAATAATTTAGCATTAATACATACTCTAATTAATAATTCTTATTCGTGACTTAAGTATTATTAATAATAACAACTATGTTTTATTTTTAATTGAGAGCCCAGTCAAGCCTAAAGCTTAAGGGCCAAATTAAACAAAATAAATAGTCCAATTTCTCAATTATTTACGTTAAAACGAAAAAAATTGTTAAACTATTTATTTTATCAATAAAGGTTATTAAATTCAATTTTAACTAAACAAATATTTTCCGTAACTCAGTATATATATATATATATATATATATATATATTATATATATATATATATATATATATATATTAGCTAAAGTAAAACTAAAATTATGTGTCATATAGTTTCGTACATATAGAAAAGAATCGTTTGTTTACAAGAATCAAAAGAACCGTTTAAATTTCTTTATAAAAGACCTTATTTATTGATAACAGGTTTGACTTCCATAATCGATCCCATTAACCTCGTCTAAAGTCCATTATTCTCCATTATTTTCCATTATATTCCATTCTCGTTGACGCATACTGCGTTCGATCGAATGTATTATGTCTCTAAACTTTATGAATTTTGAAGAGTCGATCCCAGGCACTCCAAATCGCTGCCATGAAAGACGAGTGCCTCTGAATTACGATTCTGGAGTGCCATGAACGTGGAAAGAGGAAATTATATTGGATTTTATATATGATAGTAATAAATATTAAAATTTATTTGAGGACAGTTCGATAATGTAAATTTTGGAGGAAAAAAAAATTCATATTTTTAATAAAAGTTGTAACTTTATTAATTCTTTTATTTTAACAGACGCGACTAAATGATTCTATTAAGATGACAAACAGACACTGCTTCACTTTACATTATTTTAATAAGTGATTAAATTTATATATAAATGAAAAGGATTTGTTTAACATTTAAATAAATTACATAAATTATTCATTTTGTCATTAAAAAACAACAACTTTTATATAGTATGCTTGTAATATAGTTTATAAACAATAAAGGAGTCTCTCTCTCTCTCTCTCTCTCTCTATATATATAATATATATATATATATATATATATATATATATATAAGCTTATATATATATAATGTGTGTGTGTGTGTGTGTTTTATAAAATGTAAGTACATCAAAATTAAGTTTATGCATTATCTAAGGACCCATTTCCCATTGTCTGTGGGGTGGGCACGACGCTTGAGCACGGGAGTGAAAACGCAAACCAGTTATACACAAAAGAAACAGAGAGAGAGAGAGAGAGAGTATATCGACGCAACGTCTTTACTTACACATCTCGCAAACCGTTTCCATTTCTCTTTTGTTTTTCGTGAATAAATGTGTTGATATAAATGTGACAAAAGAAGGAAAGAGGAAAAAGATTCTGACTTTTTTATAATTTTAATTTCAATTTTTTTTTTTTAAACTATTTGCGAGGTATTTTCGTCTTCTAAATTTCATTAAATTTCGTTGTGAGAAAGTATTTAACAGTTTCGTTGTAAATTTAACAGCCTAATGTCCTCCCGTCCTCTCATGCCCTTTCCATTTTTAATAAAGTAAACGTTATATAGTTTAGGACTTATATATATATATATATATATATATATATATATATATATAATATATATATATATATATATATATATATAATGATAAATTATGATTTGCGAGTAATTGAATATTCTTTAATAAGATTTTTTTATACAAAAATAGACTTTAAAAGTTTAAAAAGAAAAAAAAATCAAATTCATACCGATATTTTCCATCCGGTTTCGTCCGATTTCATCCGAGTTAAAAACAAAAGTTCATCAGAAACAGCACCTTGTTAAAAAAAAAGAAAAAGAAAAAAAAGAAAAATGCTAAACGTAAATAAAGTATGGCGACATCATCGAAACACGAAATGGAATTTGTTGACCCGTTTGCCACTCTGAAAAAGAAGAAAGTAAATTGGTTGGAAAAACAAAGTTTTGTCACTGTGAAACCCTTTTAGCAAACGCTGTCACAAGAGCCTCTCCAACTACTTGGAGGAGAGCTTCAGTGGTGCAATCGTCGCATATGCGATGCACTCATCCGCGTTCCACCAATGGCGAGTCTCGGTTGCCTCTTTCCATTCGATACTCTTCTGTGATTGGCTGAGACTCCGTTCAACTCCATCAGTTCATTTCTTATACTTTATATTCTATGATGCCTCCCAGCACTTATACCCTCTGCTATATATTCTTTAATATGTTTGAAGTACAGTACTGTACTGCCTTCGATATATATATTGAAATAATCCGCAGAAAAAAATTAAATATCCACTCCGAGTACTTTCGAGTTGATTTCAACTGAAAAGCAGTTGAAATAAACTGGAAAGTACTCAGAGTGGAGGTTGGTTTGATTTTTTCCTGTGGGTTATTTCAAAATAAAGACGTTCTCGCGTTATATATATATATATATATATATTTTTTTTTTTAACTGCAAACAACACAGTATAATTAATGTAAAGAACGACGCTTGTGTAGAAGAAACGTCCGCACAAGATGGGGAGAGAGAACGACCAAATGAAAAATGAGGCACCTCCCAGGAATCGAACCCGGGATCATCCAGTTGCCGGTCGGATATGCTAACCACTGCACCAAGGTCCCCGATCAGTCACAACTCGTAATTCTCCTAAATACGAGCGGAATCAAATGCCCTGAGGGGGCACCTTCTCATGCCGTACATATATACATTTTAACTGCAAACAACACACGGTATAATTAATGTAAAGAACGACGCTTGTGTAGGATAATTACGAGTTGTGACTGATCGGGGACCTTGGTGCAGTGGTTAGTATATCCGACCGGCAATTGGATGATCCTGGGTTCGATTCCTGGGAGGTGCCTCATTTTTCATTTGCTCGTCTCTCTCTCCCCATCTTGTGCGGACGTTTCTTCTACACAAGCGTCGTTCTTTACACACACACATACACACACATATATATTTCCCGTGTGAATAACCGATATACAACCGGATAACCGATATTTTAAACCGGTCCTCTCTTTTGAAGTTTTTATACTAAAATTTATGAGTTGATTATAGAGTAAATGGGTGATAGGATCCTAAATTTGCTCCATAACAAATTCTTTAAGACCGGGATGTCCAAAAATATGACCCGCATGCGGGTCAAATGCATCCTGCCGCCCTATATATATATATATATATATATATATATATATATATATATATATATATCTGTCCAGCTCGTACGCCAAGTTTGGAATGTTTTTTCAATTTTGCTTTCTGGAATATTCTCCTCGAACTGAAAGAGATTTTCAGTCCTCAAGAAACTTATTTCCATATAAAGTATTTTCCTACAGTTACGGAGACGTTCGATCTAGATTCTAGACTAAAGGATCAGATCGTTGTCACATTCATCTTGCAACTTAAATTACCTGAAAAATAATTTTTTGATTTGAAGAGAGGATTTTTTTTCTTTTCCGAGTGTCGATATCAAGTAGCCTACTGTATATAAAATATATTTCTATAGAGAGAATTTGTGAAGGGTTTCTATAACATTTCATAGACGTGTCAGCTAAAGTAAGTTTTTGTTAACATCCATATTAGTTTTTCACATATTGAAACGCAACTACATATAATACGCAGTTGCTATAATTAAAAGTGTTATAAAATATAATGTATTAAACGCTTGAAAAACCCGCTACTTTCATATAAAGTACTGACACATTTTACTCTCGTGTAGTTTTTGCAAGTACTGTGAACTGCCAGACCTATATGTATATGCAGAAATTAAAAAATGTAAACATTTTTAGTATGTTGTAATGTTACCTCCTGAGTGCTCGGCTTCACAAATGCTTGGCAACCATGCACATGTTGAGTTTCTCCGAGATTAATATACAGAAAATAACGTTCAGCATAGAGTTTATAATGAAGTGAATCCAAAATTTTGTTAATCTATCTATATTCATTTATATATATATTTATATATACTTAAAAATTAACCATGGTAATTGTAATACTAATTGTAATATATAGACCTGCGTACACTCCAACTACAAAATTCCCAGATACCATTACAGAGGTCAGGAACCTGATGAAAGCTCTAAACTCTCCAATCCCCAATGTTATTCTGCGGTAATTTTAACTTCCCATTTATGAAATTTAAATGGACAGGAAAAAATATATGTATAAACTAAGTCAAGGGAGACACACGGGAAGACCAGGAGCAGTCAAAAATGCTTCGAGCTCCAGCTAATGAATTTATGTTAAAACAGGAAACAACAGAAAATACAAGAAAAACAACTGCCTAAATTTGGTATCCACAAACAACAGCAACCTAATTAATAACATAGAAATATCCCCAACTATAATATCAGATCACAACATTGTTGAAGTAACAACCAATATAAAAGCAACAGGGAAAGGAAGAACGCGCGCTATAGAAAGAGGCAAATTCGAAATTTTTAATTTCCACTCCAAGGCTATAAATTGGGAATGTATTGCATCCAGCATGGAAGCAATAGACTGGAAAACCATCTTTAAGGATAAAACAACTGGAGAGATGCTAATAATAACCCTAGAAGAGAAGACGCTAGAAAACATGTCCCAAAAAACCAACAAAGATGAAAGAGAAGGAGTTTTGAGAGACAAAAGAGGTCAATGTTTCGCGAGAGAAAGAAAGTGACTAAAAAATTAAGAAACAGCGAAGACAATATCATTAGAAAAATAATAAATAACAAAGTGTAGAACATAGATTGCGTCATACAAGGTTTAACTGAGAACCATACAGAGAAAGAAGAAGACAACCCTATAGAAGCGATAAAGGCTGACTCAAAATACTGGTATAATTTTGCAAAAGGGAAGACGAAAAATTACGCGACTATAGGATTTTTGAAGAATGAAAACAATGAATTAACCGATGATCTAAAAGAAGTATCTGAAATATTAAGAGCTCAGTATGAGTCGGCTTTCAATATCCCCAATACTGATAAACTAATATGCGATAGAAATGCGTTCTTTAAAGAATTACAAAGGGAAAGTATAACTATAAAGAAACTAAAAGCACATTCAGCAGCAGGACAGGACAAATGGAATGCTACACTGATTAAAAACTGCAAGCATAAAATCGTTAATCCCCTATATTGGATGCGGAGACGATCCCTAGACACGAAAGAAATACCGAGCATCCTGAAGAGAGCAAACATAATTCCAATATATGAAGGAGGGGATCGATCCGAGGCTAAAAACTATAGGCTAATGTCGCTAATATCTCATCTCACCAAAATATTTTAAAGAATAGAAAAAATCTTTGACGTTTAAGAGACGGAAAAAATTTAATGATAACGAATATGGACTCCGGTCAGGAGGATCAAACATACCACAACTAATGAAACACTATAACATTATTGATGTACTCGAAAACTATGATATGATATACACAGACTTTGCCAAAGCGTTCTACAAGTGTAAACGGGGATAACAGGACAAGTAGGAAAATAGATATATAATTTCGTTACAGTCCAAGGATTTTATCATCATCAGAGTCGGAGGGCCATAGCTCATTACCATAGAGAACAGTATTCGCTCCATTACTATTCATAATCATGGTAACTGATATAGATGATGAAGTTACCAATGACAGCGCAATGACATCCTTTGCTGATGGCACAAAAATTAGTAGAAAAATAAATCTCTGCAAATAAACATAAACAAAAGCTATAATTGAAGGCAACAATACGAAATTTAACCGAGAAATTTCAACTATTAAGGTACGAAAGAAGGAAGGAACTGAAATCCATGTCCCCAAATGGACAGAAATTTTACAGAAACTCTAAGCCAAAAGACTTAGGAGCTATAATGACTCAATGACTGATAAGGCGAGATTTGAAACACAAAATAAGATGGTAGTATACAAAGCAAAAAGTGTAACTGGACAGATATCGAGAACTTTTAAAAGAAGGGACAGGAATATAATGATTTCTCTATTGAAAACACTGATCATACCGA